>JAODXP020000846.1:5000-20446 GCA_027497455.2 Sardinella longiceps | reverse complement strand
ACACTTGCCCCCTCACACGCATAATTTTTTAGGCTAGACCCCAGTCAGACAAACAAACAAAGTAGAGCGCAGAGGAGCGCACAGGCGGTGACATACAAGTAGAACGCAGAGGAGCGCACAGGCAGTGACATACACCAGCCCCTGTCTATCACCTTGGACGCACTTACAGTAGTTGCTGTCTGTGCTACATGTCATTTAATAGGCTACTATTTGCTACTATTATCACCATCTGGCAAAAGTTTTCAAACTTTCTCTGCTTCAATAGAGCAATCCCAAAATAAAATGTGAATGTGAAATCTCGATGTCTGCTGCTTCTATTTGAGTGATACATGACTCTATAGTCCATGTAAAATAGCCTTCCTATTCTTGGTTAAATTGCTGAAATTTACTGATCTGGAATCAGAGATTCATTCCCGAACATGGCGAACCGAGAGGATCCTCGTCAGTCCGATCAAAGCGCATACCGGCTCATTTGAATAAAACTCCGCATATTTAGTCCACTGATGCATCGCGCAAAAATTGCAGTAAACATAGGCAGTAAGGTTAACAACATTACTGAACAAATATCAGTGAATGTGGGCTACAATAATCTACAATAGCCTACATTTTTTGATAGCCTTCATTCTGCAAGATATTTCACCTTTTCCTAGGCTACTTTGACAAAATCAAACGTGGCCATGCTCTACTTTATTATTTTATTGATGTCCTGTTACATCCTTTACCATGTTACACAGATTGCTCTTCTAAACTGCTACTGTATCTAGATTTGTGGGAAAAAAATATTTCCCCTTTAGGACTAGGCTACTTTCCCTCTTAAAGTGAAATCTGGGGTATTCACATTAACTCTCATCAGAGAACAGCAAATCTGGGAGAGAATGATTTGGTACCAGACACGGCAGGATGTCTTTCAGTTTGTTGTAATAGACATTTCACAGGTTTCCCATTTTGGTATTTTGATAGGCCTATTTCCTTAGACCCTTTAAAAAGCTTCTGTTAGGTAGGGAGCTGCTCTTGCTCCTGAGCTATCTGTAGGGGACCCCTGACCTACAGTAGCCTATTGCCTGACGAAATAGCACCAGAGAATATCACATCCTGATCAATTTAAGATGGCCTACTATTACTGTATGTAGCCTAATCCAACAAGAAATTAGACCATGTCATGTCTGCATTCAAGACAAATAAAATAACCCATAGGCTGTTAAAAGAAATTTTAAGTGAATGCTCTGCAATAATAATAATAATAATAATAATAATAATAATAATAATAATAATAATAATAATAATAATGTAGCCTTACTGGAAGTAGCAGAACCTTGCCAGGCATTAAGTTTGCATTCCCACCTTATGGTCAAGCCCCAGCTTTTGTGTTGTTCAAACTATGTTTCTTGAATGTACAGATGATTACCACCAGATTGCAGGAAATCACATCAACGGAATGAAGAATTTGATTGTATTGTGCATCCCTCGCAGGATGGCCCAAAAACACCACAATGACGGGATCATTAAAAATCAGCTACAAATTTCTCACACAGGCCTACCACTGCTCCCTCCTCCTTCGGTTTAGCGTGTGCCGGAAAAATGGTGCCGCCACCCAAAAAAAAATAAAAAAGTCTCACTCCAAGGTTTTTTGAAAAGTTGACAGCCCTGGAGGAGCATTAGAAATTTGTAGCACACATGTTTTTGTAAAGAAAGTATTTATTTCTTTTTGATGCATTGTGCTTTATCCAGAGACATTTATCTTTTTTTGAGGTGGGATTATCCTCTATTTTTAATTCCATTTTATTGTAATGTTTCCCAGCGGTGCAAATACTTATAGTGGGGGCTGCATTCCAGTATCAAAAACTCTACTCAGCCAGAAGTAGTAACACTAAACGGAAATACGGAAAAGATGAACAAGCGTTTTTGAGTTGTAGAGGCCATGCGTAAGTGCGTGATGTATTGTTTTGCTGTGATTTATTTGTTTTGCCCACCTAACCTCTCTGGGCTTCTGGTTACTCTACCCCGCTGTCCGTGTTTAAAGACTCCAAAGCAGAACATCCCCCATGATACAGTATAGCCCCATGGTGCAACACTAAACGGCCATGTTCACATAAATACGGGCTTCTGGTTACTCTACCCCGCTGTCCGTGTTTAAAGACTCAGGCCAAAGCAGAACATCCCGCATGATAAACTATAGCCCCATGCTACAGAAGAGTGTGTGTGTGTGTGTGTGTGTGTGTGTGTGTGTGTTACAGTATAGCCCCATGGTTGATGCAGAGAAATGGGAGAGAGTCGGCCTTGAGATTAGATCACTAATTAAACACGTTTCTTGTTTGTGTTTCCCACTGATGTGCTCCCCGGAGCAGAAAACAGCCTCTCTAAATTAGCTAATTAACCAGCTTTTACTTGATTAATGCCCAGCTATTGTATGCAGAGGATTTATTGTTCACAATGTTATGATCCCTCTTTTGCACTCCACTTTTTTTGTGGTGCTGTACAGAAGAGTGTGTGTGTGTGTGTGTGTGTGTGTGTGTGTGTGTGTGTGTGTGTGTGTGTGTGTGTGTGTGTGTGTGTGTGTGTGTGTGTGTGTGTGTGTGTGTGTATCACCTTCTGAAGGCCCTCTCCCTCTCTGGGTAGGCAGTGGTGTAATGTGTGTGTGTGTGTGTGATCTTGTGAAGGCGTAGTCCCTGTGGCTGTAATATTGATGGTGTGTAATTGGTAAAGTTGCTTATAAATGAGTGTGTGAGGTGTGAGAGCAATAGGGTGTGTGTGTGTGTGTGTGTGTGTGTGTGTGTGTGTGTGTGTGTGTGTGTGTGTGAGAGAGAGAGAGCAGGGTCTCAGATGAACTGTTAATAATGCATAGAGCACGGGGCCCAAAATGGCCTGTTCAAAAGCAGCCTGCTTTTCATTAACCAGCAAATGGGGCCATCACTTTTACAGCCTCTGTAATAGCTGGTTGTCACCCTAACTTATGTGCTGCTTTATGCATCGGAGTCTGGCAAAGAGGCCCATCTCCACTTCTACCCATTATTCTGATTTAGCCCAACATCATGTGTATGGGTTCTTATTGTGCTACATCTCTCTCTCTCTCTCTCTCTCTCTCTCTCTCTGCTTTTAGGCACATCTGTGTCTCTCTGTATCTGTGTTGGAACCAGGCCAGTGTCTAATGTAGCTGAGGTGAAGTTTAGGGGTTTGTTTGTCAGTGGGGTTGAATGGGTTTCTGTTCTGACCACCATCTCATCTTAAGAATGTTCTCTCATATTTTAAGAATGTTCTGTAATATTTTAAGAATATTTTGTAACATTTTGCAACATTCTAAGAATGTAACATTGTTACTTTGTAACATTCCTCCAGGTTCCGAGCAGGGTTCCAGCAGGCGTTCTCCTGGTGTCCATGTGTTCCAGAGGGTTCCTACAAGAGTCTGGAGCTCAAGTCCACCCGGTACCTCAAGACTCAGGTCAGCATGTATCGAGTCAGTCGCATGGACACCACAGTCTCCACGGTGATGCCTCCGGGTGCCCATGACAACAACGCTTCAGAACCCCCCCAGGAGGACCCCCCCTCTCTGAACCACACCACCGTGGACTTCACCTTCACCAGTCTGCCCAACGGGTCGTTCCACGCGCCGGGCAAGAACAGCCCCACGCCCTCCCCCACCACCACCTGGACGAGCGAGGACTAGAGGCCCAGAGAGGCACCGGGGACAGGAGGCGCTAGAGAGGGGCTTTTTATCAGAGTCGAGAATGCTTCCTAGGCACTGTAGAACACTTGCCTTGGAAGTCAGATACTACAAAGACGAGGTTCCATCAGTGCATCCTCGAGAAATCTATGAATAAAGGACTCTGTCCTCGATAGAATTTAGAAGCATCCTTTACATTGGAACAGTGCTTCCGAGCATGCTTCCTCGACTTTGAGAAACGCTGAAGGACTGGGGGTAAGGTAGGAGGATTTAGAAGCATCCTTTACATGGGAAGGTAGGAGGATGCCCTCCTGAGAGGAACCCTTTACCTGACGCTGTTCTCCTGAGAGGAACCCTTCACCTGACGCTTTCCTCCTGAACTTGAGAGGGGCTCCTTCATCCTGGCACCATCCTACTTTTTTGAGAGACCCTTTGAAACTGGCAGCATGCTACATAGTTTTCAGAGTGGCTACTTTACCCTGGCAGCATGCTGCCCACTGTTCAGAGTGGCTACTTTACCTTGGCAGCATGCTGCCCACTGTTCAGAGTGGCTACTTTACCCTGGCATGTCCCTCTCAGTGTCACAGTGGCTACTTAAGCTTGGCACCCAGATCTCAACACAGCTCCCGTAACTAAGCTCCTGTAACACAGCTCCTGGCATCCCTGTAACTCAGCTTCACACAGCTCCTGTAACACAGCTCCTGGCATCCCTGTAACTCCGCTCCACACAGCTCCTGTAACACAGCTCCTGTAACACAGCTCCTGGCATCCCTGTTACTCAGCTCCTGTAACTCAGCTCCTGTAACTCAGGTCCATACAGCTCCTGTAACACAGCTCCTGGCATCCCTGTAACTCAGCTTCACACAGCTCCTGTAACACAGCTCCTGGCATCCCTGTAACTCAGCTTCACACAGCTCCTGTAACTCAGCTCCATACAGCCCCTGTAACTCAGCTCCACACAGCCCCTGGCATCCCTGTAACTCAGCTCCTGTAACTCAGCTCCACACAGCTCCAGGCATCCTTGTCCTTTGGGCCTTCATGTAGCAGGACAGAAAAAGGGTTGGGTGCTGGCTGAGTACATGAGGACTTGTCCATATTATTATTAGAGTTAGTTTTTGGAAGGACATGTGGAAGAGATGCAATCAGTGGAGTCTCTTACAGAAGAGATAGAGATGGAATCAGCCAGATTCACTCACAGAGTCTCTTCACAGGGAGGCAGTGAGAAGGTTTTGGCCTTTTGACATTTGAGTCACAAACAGTGTAGTAGTGCTTGGCAAAGGACAGAAGCCAAAACACTCTTCATCACACACACACGCTGTTCCTGAGTGGCCTGAGCCATGCTACAGGTGTGTAGCCATGTTGACGTGAGTGACTCAGCTGTCTGCCTCTGCCCCCACTAGAGAGGCCACTGGCCCTGACCTTTGACCCCCCCAGATGGCCCTCAAACTGGACCCCGGAGCCAGGGAAACTGGGGCCGCCAGGCCAGGAACATACACACACAAATATATCCACGCCAGCGGCCGGAACCCATTTTGGGACTCTGACGGCGTTTGTTTGCTTGGCGCGTCCAGCCTTCCCGGCAGACATAGCAACAGAGCTCATCTGTCCGTCAGAGCTGTCGTCGCGGGCGGCGGGACTCGGGGGCGCGGGGATTGGCACCTGTTCCCGTAGATTAACTCAGCGTCGGGGCCGCCGCAGAGAGCAGGGAGAGAGACTGACCTGCGGGGCGAACTGGGGGCTCCGAGGTTTACACAGACAGGAAGGCTGATGAAAGAGGCTCGGCGCAAATCAGAGACCTAACGGACAGAACGGACAGGCCGTGTGTGTGTGTGTGTTGGACTGTGTTGTGTTGTGTTGTCCTGTGGAACGCAAACAGACACTCTATCCCTCCTCACAGGGCCAAGGTCTCCACCAAAATAACCTCCGCTGATCCTGCTTACATAAGACTGGCTCACTGCAGCCCAGTACACACAGGCACACATGAATGTATCTCTACTGTGGGTTTATGTGTGTGTGTACGTGTGTGTGTGTGTGTGTGTGTGTGTGTGTGTAAGTAGTGTTCCTTTTAGCTTCAATGTGTGTGTGTGCGCGAGGAGTGAGTGAATGATTGTGTAAATAGTGTTCCTTTTAGCGTCTCTGTGTGTGTGTGTAAGGCAAGGGTCAATGTCTCTGTCACTACTCCAATATATGTAATATGTGACAAACATTGATTTCATCCTTGTAAGTGTGTGTGTCTATGTGTGTGTGTGTGTGGTTGTGATTGTGCAACTACTGTTCCATTTAGACTGTGTGTGTGAGTTTCTCTGTGTACATGAGCAAAGTTCTGTGTGTTTTTGTGTGTGCCAAGATGTAAAATGTTCAAGTGTGTGTGTGTGTGTGTGTGTGTGTGTGTGTGTGTGTGTGTGTGTGTATTGGTACTGTATATGTACTGTATATGTAGCATGCTGGGCATGTGTATATGCTGGACCTTGTAATAATCCTTGTAAGTGTGTGTGTGTGTGTGTGCGTGCGTGTGTGTATGTTTGTGTTACATGTGTGTCTCTGTCTCTGTGTGTGACCATGCTGGCCTTCATCTCAGTATTACTGGCATTGACAAAAACACATACACACACACACACACACACACACACACCTCCCCTCTCCTCTAACTTCCCGGCAGGCAGGCAGGCGGGCGGGTGTGTGTGTGATGATGTAATGAAAGGTGTTGGCCAATGGCGTGCTGCCGCTGGCTGTGCTGCAAGAGACGCCTGGTATCTGGGCACCAGGATTCTAATAAAGGATTCCAACGATGTCACATCCTGTCCTGAGCAGCCCAGTACCGTACTGCGCACACACACACACACACACACACACACACACACACACACACACACACACACACACACACACACACACACACACACACAGAGTTAGACAGCTTCATCATCAAGAGTACAAATGCACACACACATATTGAACATGCACACACAAACTCGGCACACACACACACAGCTTCATCATCAAAGGGTACAAACGTACACACACACACACACACACACACAACACAACACAACACAATGTAATACACACCCAACAGAATACAACATAACACGCAGCATAACACAACACATCACTTGTGTACGTGTGCTTATATGTGTGTGAAGGTATACATTTTTACACTTGTGCTTTCATGTGTGTGTGTGTACATTTCAAACACTTGTTGTAAACCTGCTTTCATGTGTCCACTCTTTGTGTGTGTGTGTGTGTGTGTGTGTGTGTGTGTTTTGTGTAGCTGTGTTTTCATGTGTCCAGTGTAAGTGTGCAAACTAGGTGGTGGGAACCAAAAGACTAGACACTATGAATGTTATTCTCGTCAAAGAATCTTTTTTCAGACAGCGAGGGGATTGGAGGGTCCATTGTGTTATTCAGTCCATCTGTGGCAATGAAAGATGATGAAATATGATGATATCCAAACTATGATGGGGGCCACCTTGACCGATGATACTTGGGAATACTGGGGGAATACTTGGGGATACTGGGAAAGACTTTAAATGTTGCAGCAAGGAGAGTGGACATGACTAGGACCTACTGTACATGTATTTAAATGAGTGAATCAAGAACACTAAATATTATGTATAAAACTAATCATATCATAATGGCATTCTTAATCTTGTGTGAGAAAAATAAAAGTGTATTTGTTACTGATTTATGGGAGCTCAATCATCTAGATTGTTACTCATAAGTGTGTGTGTGTGTGTGAGAGAGAGAGAGAGAGAAAATTATGCATTACTGTGTGTATTTTTCTTTATTTTAGAGTGTACTGCATTTAGAGGGACTTTGTTAGTGTGTGTGTCTCTCTCTCTCTGTGTGTGTGTGTCTCTGTATGTGTGTGTGCTTTCCCCAGGTCCTATCCACAAAAGCGTCGGAGCCATTCCTAAATTAGCCAACAGCAGATTTATGGGGTGCCATCAGACTGAGCCCCTCTTGTGCACTCTATAGAGGAGACTAGATTAAACACACATCCTTTTAAAGGCCAGACTCACACACACACACACACACACACACACACACACAGATCAATCTATCACTTGAAGCGAAGAAACACAGATGTGATGCACCAGCCAAACCTTAGTGAGGTTCAGTAAATAGACCAATCACAGGAGAGTGACTTAGTGAGGTTCAGTAAATAGGCCAATCACAGGAGAGTAACTTAGTGAGGTTCAGTAAATAGACCAATCACAGGAGAGTAACTTAGGTTCAGTAAATAGACCAATCACAGGAGAGTGACTTGTGAAGCGAGGAATGAGGGACATGTTATAAAGCATGTTGTAAGGGGGGGGGGGGTGACAAGCATGTTATAAAGAATGTTATAAGGGAGAATGAGAAGCATGTTATAATAATAATAATAATAATAATAATAATAATAATAATAATAATAATAATGAGTGAAGGGATGATATAAGTCATTATACAGGATAAAACAAAAGCGACCAGTAACTTTATATATCGAGAAAACTGTTGGTTCAGCAAAGCTGGTGTCAGGTGGAATTAAGGGGCTGGATTAAAATCAATAGGAATTACATCATAACGGAGTGCAGAGTGTCCAGAGTGGGGGTTTGTGTCGTGAGCTTTTTTCATTAGATACCTATTGCATTACTATTCATGAACATTACAGCACTTAATGGAGAGTGTGAGTGACCCTGGAGTGACCTTGGCAGTGATCTGGCATTTTTCCACCGTATTATATCGTTGGAAGTTGGGATCCATTCCATGGGACGTGCTTTCTGTCGGCCATCGCAGGAGCAACTGCCCCATTGAATCTCCATGGCCCACTTGACAACACGCCACCAAATATCTGATGCCACTATCATTTAGAGAAGGCCCACTCTAAGGGTGTATTCTCCCAGGTGCTTAAAGGAATAGTCCACCTTTTTATGAACTTGGGTTATTCGCCGTCGTCTCACCTGAAGTTACATATATGGATAAAAGCATTTTGGTCTCAGTGCTTGCGTTTTCCTAGTCTGGCAACCCTAATTTTAGCTTTAGCTTAGCATAGGTGCTGGAATGTAATGTAGCCCTAGAGTTGCTATCTGGCTACTCTCATTTAGAGAGTAAGTCCCACTCTAATTTGGAAAAGTCCCATTCTAACGTACAAAGTTCTTTGGTCCCAAAGTCCCTGTCTGATTTAGAAAAGTCCAACATGCATTTGGAACACAGCCGGAGCAAAGGTGTGATAAATTAAATTAAATTAAATTAAATTCAGTGCAGATATCGACCTCAGAAACCTCCATTATGAAAAAACCCCATTAAACCTCCATGAGCTGCCAGCCTCCAGAATGCTTGTTCCATACGAGTCCTTTTTCTGGACGAGCTTAAAGGAGTGTGTGTGTGTGTGTTGCTCCCGATTGAATTCAAGTATAGCCCTGTTGGAGGAGCCTGCAATATGAACTAGTTAACGAGTGGAACAAAATAATTTGGAACAGCATAGACCGAACGCGAACGCAGAAGCAAACAAGCACTTTACACTGAATCAATGGAAACTGATTATTTGAAACCGAAAGTAAGATCTGAGGTGCCTTTGACTCAATGTAACGTGTTTTGCATCCGCGTTAGGTCTATAATTCACTCCGGAGCCATCCTTTCAACAGGTGAGCTCACCTGAACCCTCTGAAAAAGAGAAAAAGAAATCCGACGTGTCCCTGACACGGTCAATAATGTAGACTACACAGACCACAGATTATTTATTAATCTCCAGCCAGCCAAGCAGCAATGCTCAGAAGTGTTTAAAATCTAAAGGCATGCTGTTTGATGGTGTAGTCCAAGTCTGGACATGATCAAGTGCGATATCATACAGCACCAGTGTTCTCATCCTCTGGACTCTCTTGAGGGCTCACTTCTTCCAAGGAGATGTCCTGCTCTGACTAACCCAACAGCCCAACCCCTTCCTCCTCCTCCACACCCTCCTGTAACCCAACAGCCCAACCCCCCCACCCCCCTCCTCCTCCTCCACACCCTCCTGTAACCCAACAGCCCAACCCCCCACCCCCCTCCTCCTCCTCCACACCCTCCTGTAACCCAACAGCCCAACCCTCCTCCCCTTCCTCCACACCCTCCTGTCCTCTCCTCTCCTTTTCATACCCAACAGCTAAAATCCTCCTCTCCTTTCCTCTCCTCTCCTTTCCTCTCCTCTCCTGTCTCCAAATCCAAAGGCCAAAACTGTCCTCTCCTCTCCTCTCCTCCTTCCAACCCGACAGGCTTAAGGAGGTGAAAATGCCATGGATGCTAAAAGCTCATTTGCAAAAACCTCTAAGCCTGGGATGATGTAGATGTGTGTGTGTGTGTGTGTGTGTGTGTGTGTGTGTGTGTGTGTGTGTTAAAGCCCCAATGTGTTACCCTGGGAGTTCCCATGTTCCTTTGCATGCTTATTTCATTTCACTCTGCAAAGCAGCATGGTGACATGGCTGAATTTCTCGCCTGCTTTCCAATCACAGAACAAAAAGGGACTAGTACGGCCCTCGATTGCATTTTACGTCACGAGGCTCTGAGCTATGTACAGACACTGTGATAGACATTCGTAGCGTAGTGCCCAATTAACGGCTCTGGACAATCGTAAATGATGCTTCCGCTACGAGAGATGCAATAGTCTCCAGACTAAATATCACTCGTGATTTTTAGTTTGGCATTCAGCAGGCTAAAAGCCTCTAGTAACTCAGAGAGCTCTAATCACTGAATATTTCTGCATCATTGCAGTGCTACAGACGAGTCTTCCAAAGCCAAAGGAGAAAAGATCACAGAGCTGAAGCTGAGGCTGAAGCGGGATTTCCTCTGAGGCAGCGCCGCCGACATATGTATGTAGGTCGGGACGTTTGCTACGCTGGTTCAGGCTGGGTCACATGACTACTGTTGCTGGGATGAGCTCTCCTGAGAGTCGGCCAGATGTGTGGATAAGGAGCATGCTGCTGCTGTGGAGAAATAAATGTGTGAAGAGTGTAAATCATTTTCTGCTGTCAGCAGCACCGCATATCTGCCCGCCTGTGGCTGCTGAGGAGAGTGTTTATAGAGTAGCATTAAAAATGTTATTAATTAAATCAAATTCAATTTCATTAAAATTAATGTATAGCCATAGGCATGTTGAGGCTTCAGATGAGCAGCTAGAGCAGAGAAATCATTTCTCTACTCTGACTATATTTCCATGTAATATTAGGTTAGGAAATCAACACTTCTAGTTTTTAGGAAATCTAATTTTCTGTCAGTCTGACACACACACACACACACACACACATTTTCTGTCAGTCTGAGAGTCTCTCAAAGTCGAGAATGCTTTCTAGGTAGCGCATTTGTCTGAGGAAACACTTCAAGTACGAGGTTCCATCAGTGCATCCTTGAAAAATCTATGAATGAACAAAGGCCTCTGTCCTCGCTAGAATTTAGAGGGATTCTTGACATTGAAACAGTATTTGGAGACAGACAATGACGGGGAATGCTCGAAAAAGCAGCTTTCCAAGCATGCTTTTGAGAAACACTTTTGAGAAACACTTGAACTCTCTAACACTCGAATTACAGAAGAGTCACGTTTTAAAGGATACCGGAATAAATGGGATACGGGACTGTAGCGGTCACACACACACACACACACACACATGGGTGGATGACAAATAAGCCTGAAAAAAGGATTTTTAAAAAACTTCAAATATCATCCCTAAAAAGTGTTTATATGTGTTGCTGTGAGTCTAAACTTAACCAATACGTAAATATTTTTTACATTTTTTAATTAAAATAAGTATTTATATATGAATTTGTCAAGGTAGTGCCTAAAACTGTCATATGGTGTGACATTAAAACAATTTGATATAAAATAAAAATTAGGTAGTTTTTTCTTCTTTAATTTACGTCAATGTACTTATTAATCATGTTTGCTTTGATATGCAACATTTGCTTGTGAATATTTAGGATAAAAACTTAACATTTGACAAGTTATTATGTCAAGGAGGAGAATGGTCTGAACTCTAACCAGATATTTTAGCGTATTTCTGACATTCTTTGTCAAAAGTTGCTCAAAATTCTTGAGATTCTTGCAGATGTCATTTCCTTTCTACACTATTGATTTTGTCATGATTTGTCAGTTAGAAAGTCTTGTTTTATGACGTTTTCTATGATTATTTGACGTCACACCAAATGACATAGTGTCACGCCATATGATGAAATGCACCAAATCACAATGTATCAGCGCAAAAAGAAGGTATTTCATGAAAATAAAATCATTAACAATGAATTTTGAAGTCCACTGAAAAGAACTTTAGGGATAACATCTATTTTTCAACTGCATATTACATGTGAAACATGGTGACATGGGGGAAAAATGGGAAAGGGAAATATAAATTGTACAGATCCTATTTTGCTAAATTCTTATCACAGATTTAATATATTTCATATATGATTTTTAAATTGAATTTGTGTTTTTACATATATTTCAATATGAAAATGCAGTTTGGTCATAGAGTGTGACAGAAATGTCATATAGTGTGACTGTACATTTTCAATGTCCCAATGTAATAACAATGTAATAACAATGTCACTCCATATGACATAGTGTCACTCAATATGACATTTTGACAGTTTATCTAATTTATTAGACAACTAAATACAGCTAGATATTATTTAGCATGCAACTGACCACATGGCAGCAATGCTTTCTAAGAATTCATAAAGAAGATTTGTGAAAAATAACCATTTTTATTGCAAATGATGTCACACCATAAGACACAATTTTTTGGCCACTATTGATGATGTTGGATATGGAGCTTTTTATATAAAAATCTAAAAGGCAGACCTGACCTCCTGACCATGGCAATCACTCCTGACATGCTATTGTAACTTCCTGATGAAGCAGGGTCCGTGTCATGGCAATGATGTCCAAATTAATGCCCGTTGAAAATATAAAATATAGTGTCACACCATATGACGTCCATTGTAGGGACAAAATATATTTGATTAGAACTTAGTTGGACGTTATGCATGGGCATCGAAACTTTCTGTGGTTATAGAAAACATCCACTTATTTTATTTGCCTGGTAAAATTTTAAAGTATTTATACTTTATATGGATATACATTCTAATTAGGAAAATCACACGCATAGTGGACAGTCACACCATATGACATTTTTTATGTTTGGATAGCTGTTTTATGTCAAAATTTAAATACAACACCAAAATTTTTAGTATGCAGGAAGTTGATCCTATCAGACCAACAACATTTCCATATCAATTCTTAACAATTACCATTTTTTATACGTGTGTGACAAAAGGACAGTCTGAATTTTGCTATCCGTCATCCACCCACATACACACACACACACACACTTTCTGCATGCAGTTTGATAGGTCATTCTCACGCACACCCAAGCACACACCCATACACACAGACACACACACACACACACACACACACACACACACACACACACACACACACATACACACACACACACACACACACACCTAATATTCTGTGTGAGCAGCAAGATGCTATTGGGTGAGATGATAAAGGAATTAAAGGTGATGTATGCTAACCTGAAGCTAAAGCCCCACAGTCAGACTAAGCAAACGGCTGGATGAACAGAAGAAAGATAAACCTCCATTTTTAACCCTTGGGGAGGTGGAAAATGAGTAGGCTAAACTCACTGCCACAGTGGCGTATATCCCTTTAATGATATGGAGGTAAAGGTGATTCAGCGCCCCCTAATTGCAGCCTCTGGGGCAGCCTAGAGGAAACTTTATTCATTAAGCTAATTAGCATCAGCGCTATGCTATACAAGGCTACTGCTACTCACACCCCCAGGGCCACACACAAGCTCAATATATACACACACAAGCACCCTATACACACACATCACACACCACACACAAGCTCCCTACAACCTACACACACCAAACACAAGCTCCCTATACACACACACACACACACACACACTCACTCACACACCACACATAAGCTCTATATAACCTACACACACCAAACACAAGCTCCCTATACACACACACACACACACACACACACACACACACACACACACACACACACACACACACACATAAGCTCCCTATAACCTAGACACACCAAACACAAGCTCCCTATACACACACACACCGCTCAGCAGTAAGGCCCAAACTAACGCAGACTGAAAGAAGAAATAGGCCTACTGTACATCCAAATCAGAGAGACTCCTTCCTCTCTCTCTCTGTCTTACTCACGCTCTCTTCAATCCAACCTCCTCTCTCTCTCTCTCTCTCTCTCTCTCTCTCTCTCTCTCTCCTCTCTCTCTCTCTCTCTCTCTCTCTCTGTCTTACTCACGCTCTCTTCAATCCAACCTCCCTCTCTCTCTCTCTCTCTCTCTCTCTGTGTCTTATTCACGCTCTCTCTTCAATCCAACCTCTCTCTCTCTCTCTCTCTCTCTCTCTCTCTGTCTTACTCACGCTCTCTCTTCAATCCAACCTCCTCTCTCTCTCTCTCTCTCTCTCTGTTTTATTCACGCTCTCTCTTCAATCCAACCTCCTCTCTCTCTCTCTCTCTCTCTCTCTCTCTGTCTTACTCACGCTCTCTCTTCAATCCAACCTCTCTCTCTCTCTCTCTCTCTCTCTCTCTCTCTGTCTTATTCACGCTCTCTCTTCAATCCAACCTCCTCTCTCTCTCTCTCTCTCTCTCTCTCTCTCTCTCTCTCTGTCTTACTCACACTCTCTTCAATCCAACCTCCTCTCTCTCTCTCTCTCTCTCTCTCTCTCTCTCTGTCTTATTCACGCTCTCTCTTCAATCCAACCTCCTCTCTCTCTCTCTCTCTCTCTCTCTCTCTCTCTCTCTCTCTCTGTCTTACTCACGCTCTCTCTTCAATCCAACCTCCTCTCTCTCTCTCTCTCTCTCTCTCTCTCTCTCTCTCTCTCTCTCTCTGTTTTATTCACGCTCTCTCTTCAATCCAACCTCCTCTCTCTCTCTCTCTCTCTCGTTCATCATCTTTCTCTTTCATCTAGGCTCCTATACCTACAGTATCTTCAGGAACTCCTTACCCACCCACCCCCACATGCCACCTAACGCTCCCTCCCTTCTGCAGACACCAGTTCCCTCCCAACCCCAGAGCCCAGCTTCACAGCATGAGGGGCGGGGACTGGACTGGACTGCTGCCCTGCTGCTCCAAGGCTGTGGAACCGAACGCCCTCCCTGACCATCTGAGGGCACGCGGCACGCCTTTGATGTACTTAAATGCCAATTACAGTAAAAACATGATTTTTAAAAATTTTATCTGAGAAATCCAGTGATAAGTAAGTGATAAGTGATAAGTAAGGGATAACGGCCGCAGAGGTGTCCTGATATAAGAAAATAATGGACGAGGCGAAGGCGAAGAACAGCCCGACGGCGCAGCCAAGGAAATAAAATATCCTGTTCGGTTGGGGTACTATTTTCATATGAAAGAAGATCCACAAGGCTGCATTCTAAAGAGCATGGATATGGAACGATGGTTAAACTTTTTTACCCAACAATGCCTCAGGTATCCTGTTATCAAGAATGAACGGACACCCTGACAGCCAATCAGAAAACAGTATTCCATTCCACCGGGTGATAAGGACCGAAAGTATATTATATTGCAACATCATCAAAAGTTGGAACGTTTTTGCGAATTTTGATATGAATATTGATATCTTTTCCTTTTGTTCTTTTATTTGATATCTTTTTGTTTACAAATTGTTTATGAAGCAGCCGTGCTGTCTTAGGCCTCACATACAGGAGGACAGTTGGATTATTTTTTACCTCCGCCAAGGA
>JAODXP020000845.1:0-20518 GCA_027497455.2 Sardinella longiceps | reverse complement strand
CAAGTGATGCATAAGCAATTTAGGCTATGCATCAACTATTAAATCTATTTTTTTTCAATTCAATATTATTTGTAGAGCGCTCAAATATAGTACATTGTACGGGAAGCATCCATGAGAATCAGGGGCAAGGAAAAACTCCCTTCGCTGTTTTGTAGGAAGAAACCTTAGGCAGATCCATGCCTCATGGACTCAGCCTACCTGCCTGGGGCCTAATAAAGTATCCGTAAAGTCTGAAGCATAGATTGACCATGGTTTACACAAAACAGCATGAGTACTGAATGTAGTCAGAGATGATATACACATAGTTTGTGTGACAGTCAGGGCCAAGGGATGGAATCAGTAGTTGGAGTGGGATTAGAGTTCATTGGGTGTTGGTCGCCATTTAGGTAGTGGTCATCAGGGGGCCATCAGGCCAGTTCCATCACGGGCCTCAGAGAAAAAGGGAGGATGGTCCTGGTGTGTGACTCCGGAGAGGTTGGTCGGCATCCGTAGTGGGGTAGAGTTGATGGCAGGAAGGTACGGGAGGTTCATCACTCAGCCAGTGCGTCGGGGCAGAGGAGGCAAGAGAGACAAAGAGAAAACAGAAACAACAGGATTAGGCCAGTCTAGGAGGATATCACTTTATGATATGAGTGTGTCATATAATCTAGCTAGAGTGAGGAGAGGGAGAGGGAGAGGAGAAAGAGGGTTGTACAGGATGGCAAGTGTGCAGAAAGTGGCAGCACTAGGCTATCGCAGCATATTAACATTATAAAATGTTGTAACTTCTACCATTTAAATTTTTTTTCTCATGGCAAGAGCGCAGTCATTTTTACTGATAATACTATTCCTTTCCAAAAAAAGGTTGGAAAAGAAAAACAAGGCATGACAAGGCTGAGTTTAGCATCAGAACCCACTTGGAATAATACCCTCCAGAATTATGCTGGATTTAACGGTCTTATGACAAACTTGGAAAAAATGATCAACAAAAAAGGTAATGCTAGCAAATACATTATATAACGTTTGTGCTGTTGATCTTGTGGTAAGTGTGGTATACATTTAATTTAATAACATAATTTAATAATATAATATGTGTTTTCATGTGATTGATCAAAGGATCTAAACATAACTCTGATGAGACTTGGGAAGAAGCACTTTCACAGACTGGAATGCATGCTCAATTTGCAGAGGTGAGACAAACAGCGCACAAAAATATTCAGCAGCACAATATAATTTGAAATAGAAATAGAAATATCTTCTCCATGTTTATTTTTTTCCCCATAATAGGACATTCTGGGAGCAGTATCCAACAACTGGAAAGGATCTCTGTATCAGGTCAAGGCTAAGAACTCACCTGAGCTGGAAATTCAAAATCCATATAGAATCCATAAGAATGGCTCTTACATGGGTGGGTTTGTGAGAACATTTCAGGCTTTTAAAGGAGAGGTTTGGTGTGATAAGGACCCAAAGCATTTTGCATCATAACATCATAAAAAGTTGAAATGTTTGCTGGGGATCAGAATTTTGATATGTTTGTGCAGGCCAAAGAAGACCGCTTGCTAGTTTCCAGGGGCATCTGGATAGGTGTCAGTAGTTTAAACCACAGAAAGGCTCAAAATAGCCCCATACTTCATTTACAGTACAATGACAGTTCCAACATTTAAAACTAGGCATTGAAAACTTAGTAACTGTACAGATAGCTACTTACAGTACCACCTAGCTGGGTGCCGGAAGTGACAACTAGCAAGTGGTCTTCTCCAATCTGCACAAACATGTCAAAATTCTGCTCCCCAACAAACGTTCCAACTTTTTATGATGTTGCAATATACTTTGGGTCCTTATCACACCAAACTACTCCTTTAAAGGAGAAGGATTATGGAGTTGTATTCAATACAGAAAAGTTCAGTCGTAGCTTAAAGGAAAATAAGCATAGCCCTGCTGCGCGAGCCTTCTAACAGCAATATATTTCACCTGAAATGAAAGAATTTCGAACAGCATAGACCTAACGCGAACGCAAAACACTTTACATTGAGTCAATGTAACCTCAGATCTTACTTTCGGTTTCCAACAGTCAGGTCCCATTGATTGTCTGTGCTTTACCAAATTGTGCTGTACCGATTTTGTTCTACTCGCTAACTAGCGCATTTAGCAAGCTCTTTCAACAGGGCTATGCTTAAATTCACTGTGGTATATTCCTTTAATGTGGCGTAACTAATTTGAAGCGACTAATGGGGCCAGAAACTTCCTTTCGGGTTTTATATGGAACCATGTGATGATAGCTGAAAGTAATTTCATTTTTTTCTGTGTTTTTAAAAGGCTACCCTGTTGCTATTGGAAAGAAGAATGCTATTTGTTTATACTTCATTGGTGCCCCTAAATACAACAACAAGGGTCAAGTCATGTCGTTTACCAAAACTCAAAATCAATGGACTGTGCTACAAAGAGTTGACAGTGAACAGGTTTGTTAGCTGGGTTGTATGGAGCAGTGTCCTACATGCCCTGTAGGTTTTTATTATAAATAGTTGTTTTGGGAATTAAATTTCAATGGTGTATTGTCCCAATCTACCTGTACAATGACAGTGATGTTATCGTTATAATTTTTAGATTGGATCTTACTTTGGGTTGGAACTGTGTGCTGTTGACATTGATTCTGATGATACCACCGACTTCCTCATGATTGGAGCTCCCTTTTCCTCCGAACCTCAGAGAGAAGGCTGCATGCATGTGTACATGCTTACAGGAGAGGTAATTACCTACTAGTACCTACTACTAATACTAGTACCTACTAGTATGAGCATTGTATGTCTACAAGAGCAGTCATTGTCCTAACAGTGTATAGAGTAGTTAGAGTGTCTCACAGATTTTCGTTTGCAAAAGAGCCTCTATCTGATTACAATTTTTGCACATTCTCCCACCCACAGAATAAGCTGGTGAAGATCCAGAATGTTTCAGTGGCGTCTCTGGGCAGGTTTGCCTCCTCCATGGCCTCTCTCCGGGACCTCAATGGTGATGGGCTCCAGGACCTGGCAGTGGGAGCCCCACTGGAGGATGACCAGAGAGGAGCCATTTACATTTACCTGGGAGACAAAACCTTGGGCATTCAACCTAAATATAGCCAGGTAGGGGGCGCCGTGGCTCAGTGGCTAGAGCGTCAGACCATTACTTCGGGGACCCGGGTTCGATTCCGGCCCAAGGTCATTTCCCGATCCCACCCCATCTCTCTCTCCCACTTGCTTCCTGCCATCTCTACGCTGTCCTGTCTGATTAAAGGCAAAAAGCCCCACAAAAATAAATAAATAATATATATAGCCAGGTAATAATAATAAAACAACTATTTGTTGTTGCATATATGTCATATGTCATTTCTTGGTATGGATAACGTATTCCTAAGTGTATGTCTTGTTTGCCTAAAATGTGTACATGCATGTGTGTAACTCTTTGTCCCTTGAACTCTGAAGCACATTAGAGCAGAGATGCTGTCAGTGGGTTTGCAGCAGTTTGGGGTGACCATTGATGGGAAATCTGACATGGATGGCCTGACGGAAATTGCTGTAGGTGCCCGTGGACACGTGGTTCTGCTAAGGTGAGATTTAGTTGAACAAAAGGTGTAGACATCGGAACGCACCCCTTTCACTGCCGTTTTACATGCTTTTGGTTGAAATCACAATGAACAAACTTTCTCAAAACACATCCGATGGACGTGATTGTGTTACCAACTCAATATATGAACCTGAACCCGCCGCCATGTATAAAGTAATTAGACCTAGAAAAGAAAGTACTCTGGATTATTCCTTTAACAACTTCAGCACCAAAGTTTCACTTGAATCTTGGTATTATAGTCCTACCCATTGTAACGATCGCCTATTGATGACGTAAATTGTTGTTGCCCCCACGCGCTCTTCTGTTTTCCCCTTTTGACATGACAAGCGTGGATGGCTTTTTGTTTTGTCTACCACTTTATTCCTGCCACTGATTCTGTCTGCCCGTTCGTTTTATGGTGTCCTTCCTGGTAATAAACTACGGACAGTATTTTTTCGTTTGCTTTGTGTCTGTCAATCTTATGGATTAACGTGAGGATTCAGCCAGATCCTTACACCATCCTGTATGCCCCCATCTCCTCCAGGTCCAGGCCCGTCTTCAGTGTGTCGGCACATTTCTCCTTCAGCCCATCGGAGGTCACTGTCCAACACACTGACTGTTGCAGCAAGCAGACGGAGGCCTTCCCTGTGTTCCATGTAACCCTCTGCTTCAAGATGATGGAAGATACAAAAAGCACCAAAGGTACAGTAGCTTTGAACAGACAATAGTGGATTATGTGAAGATGAATCTTGTGTTAAAGGAATATAATTCTAGTGTTAATCTACCCATGTCTCTGTCGCTCCAGCTCGATGAGTAGGAAGAGGAATGAGAAATATGATATGATAGGCTGAATTGCAGTTAACACTAACTAAAAGGGGCATAGTTGACAACAAAACTGCAGTTATGTACATTTTATATATGCTATAAACATTGCCATCATATTTTAACATGATTGAAAAGATAGACATTTTTAAAATCAACTTTCAAGAAGAATTTACTGTCTGCTGAAAATCATTCAGCACATATTGTATGTTGGTAGTCACCGGTCAGTCCTAATGTCAACAAGGCTAACAAAGAGACTAATGAAAATTGGAAAATTGAATTGATGTGAAACTGTTGCATGTACTCTAGTTTCCCCTGCAATGGCTATAAAGAGTTTGTGTTTGTTTATCTACATCTGTTTTGTGTGTTCTCACAGATGTACTGTGCACGGGGCTGAAGGTGGACTATGACCTAACTGTTGATTCCCAAAGACAAAACAGCCTAGGTTTTCTTGCAGCTGAGAATTCAAGAAGTATTCAAACCAGACTTAATTTAAACAAGACTGAAACGTGCCAGAAACACACTATTTATTTGCAGTGTCAAGTAAGTAACTACCTAAAGGTAGAATAGACTAGGTACCATTATAGGTCACGTCTATTATTTCAAAGCAAATTAATTTGTCACATAATAAATCCTTACTTCGTTACAGCAAAGAGATAATACATTACACTTGACTTATTTTCTGGTTGCCAATTTTTGTCAAATATTTCCCCTCAGTATCAATACGAAAGCATAAAACATTTTTAACCTAGAGTTGCTATTCAAATCAAATCCACTGTCAGGATGAGCATGGATTCAGCTGTGGCCTAGTGAATGTTTGTCAGGCTATCACAGGCCTCTTTAAATTCGAACATCCATTGCTCTCTTTGATACAATATAGTTGATACTGAGAGAGTCCTAACTGAGTCTCTCTCCTTTAGAGCTGTGGAGTTGACACAGGGTCTCCTGTCCAGATCAAAGTGAATTTCTCTCAAGCCGAGAACCAGCAACCTTATGGGATACTAAATGATGACAGTAAGAGAGAGGCTATTGTGGAGGTACAGTAGGCCTTGATTCTATGGTTGATGATTGATTCTAGTTTTAATAAACACATGGGAGTATTCTTTTCAATATAAAACTTAACCACTTCAATCTCTTCAAAAACGCTTTTGATACTTTCCTGAAGTGAAATTTTATGTGATTTCTGCAGGTTCCCTTTGAGTACTATAGACCTGGACCTTGAAGTGTGTCAAGTATACTGCTTCAACATCAAGCAAGCCACTCTTCAAAAGAAGTATGCAGCATGTTCCAGCATGTTCACTACTTCACTACGGACCCAGCCTTGACTAAATTGTCTAATTGTCTTGTCAAAATTCAAGCCTGGACTCCTGATTATAGGATATAATTTGACTGATTTCCTGTATCAGAGAACAAAACTGTGGTTTACTTATGTATATAACATGCACATTATGATCCTTATGAAATTGTGTTTAATGACATTGTCCATAATCTTATTTTTAATGATCTTTGAAAATGATAATCACTTTTGCTATTATTTGGTTTAAAAAAGAAAATGTGTATGTGTTTGTGAGAATTTAGGGTGAACAAAATCCCAGATTTGCCTGGTGACAATTTAATTATAGGAGAAAACTTCCCATTTTCCATGGAAAATTACAGCGTGTTGCAGACATGGAAGGTCATTGAAAATGACAGTTTTCAAAGTAAGTTCAAAGTCAAAGTAAGGGAATATAAGAGGATTTTGGTGATGCATGTAGTTGTCTCCAAAATAATTTTTATGTCCATGCGTGTCCATAGTATGTGAAGACTTTGGTTCCTGGCACATGTCCGCTATCATTCTCCGTTTTGGAAACAGATAAATAAAGGCATCTGTGTTACCCAAGGCTATTTCATCCTTTATAATGTAGAATTTGTAATTCCTGTTCACAAATAAAGCTACGTTAACCTGTCTGGCCAGTCTGATTGGCTGCTTTTGGTTTACTGTGATGGGGCTTCATACAGCTCCTGATTCAGAACAAAGATGCTTACAAATTCATAGTATGTGTTATACAACATTATGTCAATTACCCAGTTAGCAATAACACGTTAATATATTAGAGTATTTCTGTCAAAGTCATATAACATTCCCACATTGAAGAACAACAACAACAGAAGAAAAAAAGTATGGAGGGATAGCAAAGCAAACAGTTAATCTCATAGTAATGGCATCCATTACTCATGTAATAGTTGAAAATGTATGTATATATGGGCAATTCCAGCGTTATGGACGTGACATTTTCATGCATTATTGATGAACAAATTGCCACATAACCTCCGCAAAACTAGCAGTATTTCACAATTTTGTTCATATTCTTATGCAAACTCCATGGCTGAATATAGACAAACACCAAAAATTTATATCATGATTTACATTATAAGAATATGAGCCATTCAATTTGCGTTATGGACGTGACGAAAAACGGACAAACTTTTGAGAGAGCGTAGTTTTTGCTGTGAAGTGTGTGAAATTTTTAGAGAAATGTAAATATTACTGCATTCATACCAATCAGGACACCTAAGTAAAGACAGAGAAAGACTTAATTTCAAATGTAAATGTAAAAAAAGTTGGTTTTCATTGGAAGAAATGGCGTTATGGATGTGACGTTATGGACGTGACATCTGGAAAAACCCTCCAAAACGATACAAAACAATTGTGAACGGTGGATTTTAACCTGTAACGACAGAAATAGTAATACAACAATAAAAAATAACTGATAGCATTGCAGCTTTGTGTGTGTTATCACCCACTTATGCCCATTATAAGCCCCTCCATAGACTTACATTATAGCTGAATAGGGTAAAAATTTTAACAAACAGATATCCTTTCGAAACTTGCTCAGTTGAATATTTACATTGAGACGATACTTTTTTGTATTGGAAGTTTTCTGAAAGAATTTGTATGTCCATGTAGGAGAGACTTCAATTTTTAAGGTGAGGTTTACTTTTTCGTGGAATTGTCCATATCATATATATATATATATATATGGGCAATTCCACCGTTATGGACGTGACATTTTCATGCATTATTGATGAACAAAATGCCACATAACCTCCGCAAACCTAGCAGTATTTCACAATTTTGTTCATATTCTTATGCAAACTCCATGGCTGAATATAGGCAAACAAAAAAATTAATATCATGATTTACATTATAAGAATATGAGCCTTTCAATTTGCGTTATGGACGTGACGAAAAACGGACAAACTTTTGAGAGAGAGTAGATTTTGCTGTGTAGTGTGTGAAATTTCTACAGAAATGTAAATATTACTACATTCACACCAAAGAGGACACCTCAGTAAAGACAGAGAAAGACTTAATTTCAAATTTAAATGTAAAAAAGTTTGTTTTCATTGGGAGAAATTGCGTTATGGATGTGACGTTATGGACGTGACGCCTGGAAAAACCTTCCAAAACGATACAAAACAATTGGGAATGGTGGATTTTAACCTATAACGACAGAAATAGTAATAAAACAATAAAAATAAGGAGAGGTTTACTTTTTCGTGGAATTGCCCATATATATATATATAAGCATGTATATATATACTGTATACTACTGTATATAAAAGTATTTTAAGTAAATCTTTAAAAAACAATTCCACATTGATCTAACAAAGCATTGCCAGTCATCACAAAATAGTACAACCCCATAGGCTCCACCTTTTGGGAGGAGGTGTCCTCTCAGGCATGGCAATGTGCGTTTCTGCTGGTCTCTGGTCACTTGCATGATTCTGTCCTGTCACAGGCCCACTGAGGTTTTGTTTCGGAGGCTCCTCATCAGGGATGTTTATCTGTCGACTTAATACAGCTGGTGTCTTGTGTATCACGTATCCTACCTTCTTCAGAAATGAATTAAGGTCTGGAAAGTTCTTTGATCTGATTAATTCCAGAAGACCCTTGCTGATACAATAGGTGTGATTTTTATCAAAGTGTCGAGTCACATACGTCTTTTCAAGCCATTTGTTGTCATCGAGACAAATAATGATTCGATCAGCGTTTGTGATGTCTTGATTGCTGTCATAGTTTTCCTTGACATAGTCAGGCAACTCAAATGCCCTATCTGAATTCAAACTGCCTACTTCATAGTACGGGTTGTCCCGGTATGGCAAGAGGTCCTCGTTATTATGAAATTCTTTAAAGCCAAAATCTCCATCACATGGATCATACTTCAAGAAAGGCTGGCCATCTTCAAAATAAACACAGTCACATGCAAACCAATACAAAAGCTGAAGACCATGTCTGGGATACGGTTTGCCACATGCTGAATTCTTCAGATGGGCTATTTCATTTAGATTTTGTATAGTCATTGTCCTATGGAAGAAGAAGAGACACTGTTCAATATTCTGATTAACCTCATAAAGTTTTTGTATGTTTCCTCCACATATGATTAGGTTATTATTTTGCTTATTTTATTTTAATATTTTTTCTCATTTATTTTACTCTTCCTGTGTCCTATAATCTATCATATTTTTCTAAATGCAATTTCACTGCATGCCTATAATAGTAAATGTGACAAACAAACTCTCTTGAATCTTGAATAAACATCATCACATCCAGGCCTTGTGCATTACATACAGCACAGGCCTGCGATCAGGACCAAGGCAGATGATGATGCGGTCAGCAATGCAGTTATCATGTGTAGTTTTCCCAGCTGGGGTAAACCTGATGTTTGCTGTAAGTGCAAGTTACCCACATCATATGGGTTGTGAGATGGCAAGAGTTTATCATCATGATTCGTGAAAGCCAAAGTCTCCATTCCAATTACATGTACAATTCAAAGGAAGATTGGCCATTGGCACATAAAAACCGATACAGAAGCTACGGCCATGCCGTGTGTACCAAATTTTGACTTATTAAGCTGGGCCATGTAATTTAAAGTATCATTTGGTGCCATGTAGACTGTCAAATGTCAACTACCCTTCTTCTTAAAAGGCTGACTTTCAGGCCTGTATATAAAACGTATTGCATGCTTTACATATTTTCCAACACGCCCAACCCAACATACCAGATAATCAGCTCTCATTTGCATTAGATTACAAAGCTAATGGGAACAATTTTACAGTATCTCTTCTCTTTATATACTACAGTACAGCCGGTGTTGAAACCAACACTGAATCAGAGGAATAAAAGCTTGTTTAAATAAAGTTTAGACTTGTTTGTACTTGTAATAACAACTGTCTAACTAGTGATTGTGATTCATTTAATTCAAGTACCATTAGGCTTGCCCTTTACAATCTGCAATCTTAGAATATAAAGTCATGCTCTCAGAACATAACTAGTAAGTGAAGAAAGGACAAACTCAATATAAGAGTAAAAACATAAATATTTCTGCTTCAACAATCACCATTACTAAATGTGAGAAATGTGTGTTTTTAACAATTTTAACAATTCTAATATCCCAGGCTTTGAGCATGCTGTGTAAATTAAGACTTAAAAATATTTGCATTTACTCTCCAAAAATAGTCATTTTGTATATTTATTAACAGTTTTTTAAGTTCAAGAGGCATGGAAAGCTACTGTACCTTAGAGGAGTGCAGACGTTGGAGGTGAATGCTGTGAATGTACTTTGCTCTTCCTGTTTTTCCTCTTCATAGCTTGAACAGCCAAGGGGCCAGTAGCCTGACTATGCCACCCTGAGGCCTAATGCCCCAGGGAGTCTTTAAGAGATTGTTACTACGGAGCATGGAGATGCAAACAGGTTCAAAGGAAACACTTGAGACATGAAATCCAAAAATGAAATAATATATTTATTAACAAAACGGGGCATAATGAGTGGGTCTCTGAGGGTGGGAGCTATAAGGGGCACTCAACAGTCCACACTAATAGCATGTGTAGTAGAGTGGCTGTTGATCCTCTCTGGCTTCCTGGTTTCGTCATTCCTCTGATTGGCAATCTAATAGCCGACAGCTGTTAGGCAGGTAATGAGAATAAAAAGCACCGGTTATGTGGCTGGGAGTGACAGCTGTGTTTGTTGTGCCCCTCCTTTGGTTGATTTGGCTTTCGTTGCTATGCGCTTTGTAGTAGCAGTGCTGGTTCTGTGGCCTCCTTAGCTGTTGTAGTAGGCCCTCTCACATCCTGGTTCAGAGGGATGCACGAACTGTTGTCTTGCGATTCCTAACTCCTGCCTTGCGTTAAATTCTTCCCTGCTCATCCAGCCGTGACTTCGAGACCGTGCTGCCAATAAGGAGTGGGTGTTATGTGATAATCCCGCAGGACTGAAGTCCATTCCAATAGGCGTTGCTGTTTTGTCTTGATAGTAATTAAATCAGTATACCAAAAACTTTGTAAAGAGCCAGTCGGACGACGGTTTAGAAAAGATCCGGAAGTTTATTAACAAAAAGCAAAACAAAGACCATGGTGCACCAAGGAAGAGACAGCATACTACCCGCAAAAATCCATCAGCTCTGCTGCTCTAACTAAAGAGGAAGTTTCCTAACTATTTATACAGCCCACGTCGACGGAAGATGACTTTGGACATCCCCATTTGACGTGGACCCAATGCGTGGACCCCACAAAGTCAGACCATAGTGCCAGCGTGGTAACCTGAGAGCAGATAGCCATTGACAGATAGACACAGGACAGAAAAGTAGGCCATGCACGTACAAGGACATGATATTCCACCTTATCTCCCTTCAGAACGCCATTCTCTTCTCTGATTGGCTGCTAGGTGACCATTATTTCCAGATAACTGGCTATACTACTTTGGAAGTAGTTCCAAAAAATAACTCATCTAATAACTGATTACCGTTCCATATCAATGCTTTTCAGAATGGTAACTATAACAACAGTAAGCAGCCTTGTAGATCTACTTTCAACTGAAAATAGTACCCAAACCGAACAGGTTAGCTTCTTTTAAATTTGAGTTGCATATTTCTTTTACGTTTGATACGCTTCTTCAAATATACGAGAGATAAATAGAAACGGGAGATAAGCGGGATAACGACCTCCGGGGTGACCAATTCCTCAGAATAATTGGCTTGAATAATTGGCTGCGTGCGTCGCCGGAGTTGTAGATTCCACCTCGCCAATTATTTCTGAAGAACTGGTCACCTCGTCGGCCGTTATCCCTTACTTATCTGTGATGATGGAACAGTAGGAACAGAATGACTTAAGAACATACGCACAAACATATCTCATGGAAAGACAGTTGAGTCAGGCCAAGCTCAAACATAGACATAAAAAGCATATGGTTATGCAAATATTAATTATACAATGTATATTAAATTATCTAGTTACTTTCAGTCTCTAGATTGTGACGGCCTCATCTCAACTGCTGGTCCGTACGGCTCACTGGAGCTTTGCTGCGCTACCTTGCACCTGTTGCCTGAAAGAGTGAATGTTGCATGGGTGTGTCTGCTTGCCTTGCTTTGTGCTGTTGGGTATTGCT
Source organism: Sardinella longiceps (assembly GCA_027497455.2). Classification (NCBI taxonomy): domain Eukaryota; kingdom Metazoa; phylum Chordata; class Actinopteri; order Clupeiformes; family Clupeidae; genus Sardinella; species Sardinella longiceps. Next base: position 8,714 of record JAODXP020000845.1, on the reverse strand, counting down.
TTTGTTTTGTTTTGCCCTTTTCTTTTGGGGTTTTCTTTCTTCTGTGCTTTTGCTCGTGCGCTGCCTTGCATGGCCTGCATGCTGCTATTTACGTCTTTGTCTGTTCGCTGTGCAGTGGCTCGCATGAGCTTTGGTTTGGTTACTGTCATCTTATATGTGGTTGTCCTGTCCCTATTACTCTCTGTTCTTGTTTCTAGGCAGGTGTGGGTGGTCCTAAAGGAAGGCCATACCTCTCTTGGAGTGTGTGTGTGAGCTTCTGTATGTGTGTGCAGTGCCTACCTCACAGAGATCACTTGCTGTGTGCGTGCACGAGTGGTGTGGTTTTGGGATAGGCCCACATTGGTGGATGGACCACCCCTTCAGGTAAGCCCTACCTAGCCGTACTTATCAATTTTGCACATAAGTGGACTCTCATGCCATTCTATTTAAAGAATTTTAATTCTTGAATAATTTTGTACATTATAAAAGTAAATAAATATATTCTTGTACATTTGGTAACTGGTAGAGTTGACAGACTGTTCCCTCAACAGGTCTTTCCCCTTCCCCTTCTTCCCTGACCTTATTTTCATCAATAAAAGTTTTTAAAGGAATTCACGTCTACTGTCGGTGCATTGAATTTGTGTGGGTAATACTTTCATTCTGGTTTTCCCTGGGCTGGTAATTTAGAATAATCTTCTGGGGTGGCGTAGTCGGTGGCGTAGACCTCGGACTGCAAATGGAATGCACGATTACACTCCCCTCCCCTTAACGCTTTGCCACACATGCATGCACTGTGAATAGGGTACAAATACACAACAAGGCCACAAGGCTATAAGCAATACACAGGAGACATTACACGCGTGTTCTAAGAGCCACCAAATTAAATGAACAAAGACAAATTAATAAACAGGACGAGACAAATAAAACAAGAAACAAACATAAAGTCAATAGAACCAACCCAGACAAGACAGCAGCCCGACTCACATTAACATGGCATAATAATGGCACGGGGGAGACAAGGTTATGGCCATATGGCAGTTTAGTTTGACAAAAATATCATTAGATCATTTTGATGGGATGTTCAAAATGATTGGATGGTGTATTCCCCACCCTGTTCATTCCACAGGTGAGAAACATTTGTGTGTGTGCGTTTTTATTTTTTGTGTTGTTTTAGTGCATTTAATTAATTGGTTGCAATCGGGGTGTGAAGGGGAATAGTAAAGTGCTTAAGGAACATCTTGGAAAACATCTTGGACCCTCTACACTAGGTGGGTCACATAGACCAATGCAATGATATCAGCAAAATATAGCTTAATCAAATCCCCTGGTTCCATGCTATAAAGACTACTTTGTGCTTTCAAACATTGAATGGTGGAGAAGTCTGAGATGGGGGGGATTAGGATGATTCTAAGGCCTGACAGCAGGTCCTTTTAGGCCTGTTAATAAATTCTGATGGGGTTAGGGTTAATCCTAGGCTAACCCTTATGCTGACAAACTTATCCCTAGGCTAACTCTTATACTGAAAACAACTCCTCCACCTAAACTGTGCATAATTGTTAGCCTGATAAGCCATGAATAGACCTAGCCTGACACGTCAGACTATATCATAAGAATGTATAGTCTGAAGACCACTGATAGACTGTACCTCAATGGAGGGGCGGGTGATTTGCGTTGTCTTTCAAACTGCCTCTCCACTGCTAATAGGCTAGCGTTCCGGCCAGTGGTACCAGCTGGTATATCAAACTTTTCCCGTAGCCCGTCGGTAACACGGCAAAGACATCTTTTTCAGAACGAAAAACTTCAGTGCACTTTCTTGTTTCACTTTCAAAGAAAATGACAAGTGCAATTCGTCCAAAACTAAAGCCAAAGACGATTCCGCTCTGGTTTGAGCAGGGCTGTCGTCATCGTACAAAGCCCGCCTTACGATTTCCTGTACACATACCGCGCTGTGATTGGTTATCCGCCTCCAGAGGAAGGCTAAAACGGGTTTCTATCAGTGGCCTCTAGACGTACCTCTGTGCAAATTCAAATTTGCTACCACTAGGGGTACGTCTAGAGTCTAGGCTAGAATAGACCTAGGCCTACTACAAAGTTTAAACTTGACTCAATCTTGTCTGTTTTATGCGTGTATCATCTGCAACGGAGCAAATTTTGTCGTGTTGACGTTATGTGTTTAGTTTTGTTGCCTATGGTTTAACCATTCGCTCCCCCAGAAAAATATCAATTCTCAGTCGTGGCCCTAAAAACACGCACAACTTTACAATGGCCATGGAAGAAAGGATTTTCGACCAGGCATTGCGCTCATAGGCTGAAGCTTAGCACTTAGGGTTGTGCTCAACATTGAGCCCAGCCCACATTGAGGCTGCAAGTCCGCAGCTCGGGGCTACTACAAAGATCTAACGGCCTTTCCCCCTCCCTGCCTTTTGGTGGCAGTAATGTGCTCTCACATGCACGGCTCTGCTCACATGGACAAAATGCCACGAGAGAGTGTTGTTTTCACATTTAACAAGATAGCCAACAGCCAATCTTATCTATTACAATTTGTTGTTGTGTTGGTCAAGTGTTTTTATAGCAACTCTGTTTGTATTTAGCTTAGAACCGTTGGGAGACTTTTCAATTTGGCTGTACAAATTGTGTTCAATGTTAGTGCAGCGAATACACCGTGGTTGACAGCTAATGGGCTAACGTTAAAACAACGTTAGGTGGTGGTGGTGTTGCAGTGGCGTTCTGTCTGTTTCATGCCGAAGTTTGTGAAATTTCACGTTTTGATGATCAAATTCACACGATCTTGTGGCGGATTTAATAACAACTACATGTGTAACGTTACATAAATTCACAGTGGGAAATGGCATTTGCCAATTTATTTGCTAGTCCACCAGGAGAATTGGATTTTAACGACGTTACGCCTGCATGTCACAGGTAAGTTCATAACGTTACTGTTATGACCTTTTTCCAGTTGGTTTTTATCTTTATTGTGGTCATTGATGTGTAGAGTACATGTGTTCTATTGTTAGTTTCCCTAACTTGTAATCCTCAGATGTCTTTAACGTTATTTCCGATATCACTGGAAGCAACAGGCAGGTTGCTCCAGAGGTTTATGAAAGTCTTGTGATAAAGTTACACCTTTCTTGCGATATGGCTTTAGGTCGGACCAGTCATATCAGAACACGAAGAGGCCCAGTGAGACTCCCCGGAACACAAACCCCAAGAAAAGGAAGAGAAAGAATGTGAGAGGAAAATTTGTCTTTTTTCCAATGCTTAACTCTGGTAGACTGTACAATACATAATAACTGCAAATCATTTTTAACCCAATTGTAGATTGTCTCCAATGACCCATAACAGTACAACCTTTAAGTTGACATATGTCTGCTTTCAGGACGTTAAAAGTAATGAGGCTGGGAGACGGCCAAATTCCCACAAGGAAAGCCAAGATCACAGAGTCCCCTTTAAAGATGAGCAGGTGGATGTCCATCAAAAGCCCAGCCCATGTTGGAGGGACAAGGAAACCCCACAAAACCGCTTATGGCCTGTTTCTAAAGGTGGGTGTCATTTGTCATTCATCACAATCAAAGCTACTTTGGTCTCATAGATACAAGTACATTATAAAAACTCTCTGATTTGAGTTTTTTCTTGTAAAAGTGGTGCAGCGATTAAAAGCTTTTGCCTGGTTGTTTAGGTCACCTGAAAGATGGGCAGAGGAGCCACAAAATCAACAGGAGGGAAGACTATGTCAAAAACAAAATGCACAGAGGAAACGTGAATGAATACCCCAATAAGCAACAGGGCAGAGAGACCAACAGTGGTAAAGGCGGTGATTTTGATGTCAAAAAGATGACAAAACAAGGCAGAAATACCTTTAACCAAAGAGGCAAAGCTGGATCAAAGAAAGGACGAGACAATGGCCGAAAGGTAGGCCAACAGTTTCCGTCTTGTGTTTGTAAAATGAACTGGCTTAGCGTGACTCTACTGGGACCTGTCGCCATCATAACTATTCAGACTTCTTATAGAAGCTGAATGTAGCATTAGTGATTCATTTTGTCTCAGAACCAGAGCCTATATTTAAAATCTTTATTGTAATGATACTATAGACTAGAGAACTTGGGAACCTGTTATCACTCAACCTAAACTGCTGGCTTCATATTGTCCATTTGATGTTCAAATAATATTCCCAAGCTCTGTACTGTAAAAAAAATCTGGAATTGTATCACTGATACCATTCCTTGATCACCCATGACGAGGCATAAAGCACTGTATGCACAGTACAAAATCGTGATGCACTATTTTGAGAAGGTGCATTATTTCCAGATAACTGTACAGCACACTTGTGATGTAGTTCCACTTTTGCATATCAACTTGCCTCACTTCCTCAGAAGAACTGTCACATTAAAACAGAATTACAGTATCTTGGCCTGATGGTCATTCTATATGTAATCATGTATACAACAATGTACTGTAGACCTACAGTACATGAAATACAGTACACTGACTTGACTGAATAGCCGTAGTAAAGTATAGTAAGTAGTAGATGGGTCTTTGAGAGGGTGAAACCCAGTTGGTATGCATTTCTTAGAGCCTGACTGATGGAAATCCCTGAAGTTGATGTTTTCCTTTCTTATAATTAATCCAGCAGGCCTGGCAAAGACCCCCGCAGGAAAAGAGGAAGCCCTCCATGACCCAGGAGTTCAAAGAGCAGAACTCCTTTGAGGTGAACGGCCGCCTCATCTGCAAGCACTTCCACAGAGATAGATGCCTAAAGGTGAGTCAGCGATGAATGGGGGTGATGTCATAAGGAACGTGAACTATTTCTATTTGCAGCCTGTGAGTGTTTCTCAGAGTCAAGAATGCTTCCTAGGAAGCACACTAGCCTTGGAAGGCATACACTTAAAAAAAAAAAACGAGGTTCCATCAGTGCATCTTTGAAAAATCTATGAACAAAGGCCTCTGTCCTTGCTAGAATTTAGAAGGGCGCTTGACTTTTGAACAGTACTTGGTGACTTGGAATGCTCGAAAAAGCAGCCTTCCAAGCATGCTTCCTCGACTTTGAGAAACGCTGAATGGATCATATCCAATTGCTAATTTATTTGTTTGTTTACATTTTAGGGTGACCAGTGCCAGTTTGAGCACTCCTATGACCTTGGAGATTTCAAGTTCAATGAAGCGTGCAAATTTTACATCCAGGGCTTCTGCTTGAAAGGAGAACGCTGTCTCTTTATGCACAATATCCTTTTGTCTTGTGTTAATTAGTCAGTGTCATTAACCAACATGTCATTGTATGGGCTGGGTGCCTTTTTTTACATGTTACAACTCCTTGACGTTTTTTTCCAAGAACTTTCCCATGCAAATTCTTTCACGCTGGCAGGAGATGCCACCAAGGCGCCAGCTGCAAGTTCTCACACGATGCTCTTACTGAGCTAACTAAAGGTTTGCTGGATAAGGTCAGTATTTGCCAATATTAGGATGATGGGCCTACAGTATGTATGAGTTTATCTGATGTACCAGAGCATACACTGGGCTAATAGATGTTTGTGAAACTGAAATCCTTGCTTGTTTCTTTTACTCATCTAGATATTATCGTTATGAAATGTATCACTTGTTGACAAACATCGATAAAATCAATCAATAAAAATGTACGCAGTTCTCTTCCTTTGATTTTAGTGAAGACTAACTACAGCAGCCTTGCAATAACGGAGCACTACAATTACATGTCTGGTGTGGCCATTGTATTGGCCTCAATGTGGGCTGTAACTGGTCACATCTGAATAGTGAATAATGGGGCTCTTTTGTGTGTTTACTGTAGTTACTTGAGGAACAGAGGGCGGCTAGTGAGCCAACGCAATGTGAAACCCAAGAACCGAAAGCTGAACCTGCTGTGGACTTCTTGACTAATCCCATCAAGTATGTGAAAACGGGCTCCAGCATTCACACACAGACCTACCACATACACATTTTAACCATTGTAGCCACTATGTTTTCTTGTCTGGGTATTTACACTGTCAAGACCAGGCCAAGTCCTTCTGTTTATGTATGTGTTTTCTCATCTGCTTTCTCAGGATGAGTTTTTACAGCACTGCTCCGGCACCTGAAACTCAGTCAGCTGGTCTTGTGTTGAGCTCGGAGGCGAAAGACGCAGAACTCACCCCAGAGTCCCTTCCCATCTCTACCAATCAGACAACTCTGTCGTCTACAGCCCATACACAACCTTCTGCTACGCCACCAGCTGCTTCAATAGCACAGACCAGTCCTGTTAAGTATGTGACACCCACTCATCTACATAATACCCATTATGCAAGAAACTAAAGGCTAATTCAGACTGAAGATACGCGACGAGATGAGACGGTTTTAGAGAGTAGTTGCAATGGTGTGAATAAATTGTCGCATGTTCTTGCAAGCAGATGCAAGCCATTGCAAAAGATTTAACATGTCAAATAGTAGTTTCGGAATTTTAGAACGTCACTGTTTTTTAGAACGTTGCAGCCGAGCCCATCTTATAGTGAATCTTTGGTCTGCAGCCATCTTAAGAGCTTTACGATTATTTCTACAGGGCATATACTCATTACATTGAGCTTTTAGATGTTAATTTCACAAGGTGTGTGCTAATGGTATTTATTCCTTCAGTTTTATAGCTGTGTGTGATTTTGCTTGATAAAAAAATGCATCTAGTGGCATTTCTTTAAATGTTCTCCTGTTTCTCAAAACAGATTGAATCTTTTCAACTCGGCTCCTCCTCCCGTGTGCCGGTTCAGCTTTGGAGCCAACAGTGCTGATTTCACCCCCCATGCTCCCATCTCTGCCCGTCAAGCTCGTCTCTCCCCAGCCCAGAGAGACCCCCACACACCTCCTAGTGCCTCACCACCAACCCAACCACCAGCATCAGCACAACCCAACCGACCTGCCACTGTCTCCTCAGCTCCCTCTCGAGCAGAGGACACTCAGAGTGTCGAGACCGAGGGACAGAGGTCCACAACACCACCTGGTAAGATACTGCCGACAAATACGTATGACAAAAACAACTAAAGCGACGAAAGCAGCAAGCTATAAAATTGGGCAAATTGAAGACAAACAAAAAGGGAAAAATTTTCCAGCAATAAAATAAATGTCAATGGGCATGTCATGAGCTATTAGAGTGATGTTATTACTCATATTGACACATTGTCAAAAGCATCTGTGTTCCTTATTGTCCATATACCCATCTTAGTTGGCATCTCTTTTTAGTTACCTCTCTTGTGATATCAAATTATCTCTATTGAATTCCTGAGCACACTGTGGCATGCCTTTATGTGTAGCTGATGTCATGGTCCCCTTGTTTGGTCCAGGTGCCACTTCTTCAGTTCTAAGGACCCTCTTCACCCATCTAAGTCCGTGTCGGCCTGACGATGAGGAAGAGGAAGATGAGGCTCTAGACGCTGGAAGTAGTCAGAATGTAGCTGATGGCGCCGATGACAAAGGTAACAGACATCAAGACCTGTCTCTCTGCACAAACATATCAGCAGCCTCTCCTGGTAGATCAGGTGTGGGTGCCTAGAGCACATTAACGTTATATCAACTCAGACAAGCATTGAGACATTGAAAAGTCTGCATTGAATTACAGGATGTTTCTATTCTGTATGTCATTGGTCTGCTAAGTTGGCTTGATTTATTTCACCTGTAAGCCTGTTAACAGTATATGTGTCAACATCAGGAGTGGATATTTTTTTTTGTCTTCAAGTAGCTAAACCGACCAATGTCTGTGTGCTTGTTTTAGGTTCTCCGACGACTAAGCTTTGCGCTAAGAATACAGCTAAGGTGAAGGAGGTCAGCGAAAGTAACCCTAGGGTCCAAGAGCTGGAGATTGACCTAAAGCCAGAGCCAGGAGAGGCCGTTCTTGCCTTAAAAGCAGAGTCACAATTTGTTGAAGAGACGAAGAAAGAGGAAGTGGAGAGAGAAGAGCCTTTTGCCATCCCTTTAAATCCGGTCCCTTGTGCCTCCACCCCAATCGCAAACACTCGCAGGACCTACCAACCACTCGCTGTGGACCTTTCTCCTCTCCCTCCTCTTCCCTTCAAAGACTACCACCCCCACACATCATCTCCCCAGACTGTCAGCTCAATGACTCTCAATAATACCAGTGTGAACTCCAACTCCCAGAGTGCTGTGCGGCGCTATGTCCCTCTCAAGCCTCGGGGAGGGGTATGTCAAACACAGGCAGAATCCCAGGGCCGGCATAGTCTGCCGGTGCAGACTCCGACATGGTCGGTGCCTTCAGCGGGCTCTGTCCGGCAGCCAGCGTTCAGGAACAGGAGCCTGAATACGAAACGGGACCCGTGCTAAAGGTTTGAGGATTTGCTCTGGACTCAACTGCTAAACACAAGCTGCTATTGCTACAATATTGCCTCTGAGGCTACAATGTTTACCTCCTCAGAGGACAGGACTACGAACACCACACAAAATGTATGTGACTCACTCAGCAATCATGGCTTATTGTTTTGTTTTGCTTGTTTGTTTTTTTAATCAGTGGCGATACTTTAAAAAAGTGTCTTTGCTCCACACACCCCACACGTTTGATGGTTGTGCGAATAAGTTCTTCAATGTTGAAGCAATTACATTTGTTTTCTTAAACTGTCTTGTTGTGTGCAAAATGTATACAACAAAAATGAATTATAGAAATAGTGGAAATAAAATTATAATTTTTAAAAGCTGAGAACATGTATACAGTACATGTTTGCCCTTTCATTATACTTAGATGACAATTATCTCCT
>JAODXP020000844.1:0-20298 GCA_027497455.2 Sardinella longiceps | reverse complement strand
ATTATTATGTAATATTATGCAATGTATAGCCTAGTCTCCCTTAATCCTTCAAAAAATTAATGAACCATATCCGGACAAAATGAATTGCACTATGGAAATGGTTGTGACATTTGCATTTGAAAAAGCATCGGCCTATTTTTTGGACACACTCACAGACAACATTTGTCTATTTGTGGGAGATAATTAATTTCAAGTGATAACTAACCCCATTTACCCCAGAGTAAATCCTTCCTATTCAACTGTTTTAAACACAACCTGGTCCAAACAGCCGAAACAAAGTCAAATACAGTAGCCTACTTTCACCTGTTAGTTACCATAATCTATTGAGCAACAACTAAAGACCAAAGTGCAGAACACCGATAAGGCACTGGAGACTTGTCTTGTGTCTGCCCTTGATTCCTGATGGATAAGCCTAGCCTATGTTGAACACACCTGTGTTAGCGACTATACCATGTGACCAGAGAAATGAACTTGTGTTCCAGTCCACCGAAATTGTTATAGCATTTTGTTTTACACTTAAAATGTAGGCTAGTTCATGTAATCTTTCTCCGTGACAGCAATTGAACATAGGAAAAAATCATAATAATGGCTAACACATCCCCCGCCCCACCCCGCCCTCCAAGAAATGAGTGAGACCAGTAGGTCTATTAAATGTAAGTTTAAACTAGTCCAACTATTACATTCAAAATTATGCATCGGTTTCTGTATACATCATCAGCTCTTTGTTGCTGTTGTCTGGAACACTAAAGTTGTTAAAGTTGCAGTCTAAACAAGAATGAACACAGGGTTTTCAACGGGGATCACTGAAAACTTTGCGCCACAAAGGTGATATCATACATCAATATACTGTCATTAATTAAAAAAATAATAATAGCAAAATTTAACTGTATAGAACAAGAAGCCTTACTTGTCTAACTTACCTGTATGAATGTCACAATTCAAATCATACACTGCAATCAGTGTAAGGTCTGTGGACTTTTAACTTCAGCCAAACTAACAAACAAGCTCTACGACTGGAGATGTGGTTTCACAATGCAGAGACACTAAACACTACACTACAATCAGAGTAAGGTGTGTAAGGCTTTGTGTTGGACTTTGACCTAAACCAACAGACAGGTGATAAGAAAGTAGTAACTGACAGCATATCAATCAGATCACATTCACTGGTATTTTGGACATACTATGTACAGAAGAGAGACAAAAAAGTTCTAGATGCTCAGCATACATACCGCACACAATGAGATAATGTTATGGACCCTGTCTGTGGATTACAGGAGGATACACATGTATCATAAACATAAACCTCTCTCTCTCCCTCTGTCTGTCTCTCTCTCTTTCTCACTCACTCACTCTCTCTCTCTCTCTACACACACACACACACACACACACACCTGATTACGTGGGCTGAGTGACCTCAATGAAACCCTTAGGACATCAATACACTATGACTGTCATTAAAATATAATATTGTTTATTTAAAATTAAAAGAAACCAGAGTGTAGCAGGGCTTAATTTGAGGGGGAGCAAGCCGGAGCGTGCTCTGAAACCTCAGACGCGCGCTCCGGAACCTCTGACGTTAGCTCCGCCACCTTTCTTCACTAACAATTTTTTAAAATCAAATAATTAAATAGATAAATTAAAGTTTGTTAAGTGTCAATGTCTGGTTTTGATACATAGGCGGTTCTAGCCAGGGGCCAACGGGTGCCCGTGCCCCTGGAGAAGTGACCCTGGCCCCTGCTGTGGCCCCTGTGCTAATCGGTATCGGCATGCACAGAAAAAATCCGATCCAGACTCCAGATCCGCTCCGTGTTTTCCAGCACTCCGCTGGAAAATGCGGTCCGTTTCTCAGCACGCCTTATGAGAGAGAGACTAGTTCGCCAGGACAGCTCAGTCATCCCAAATGGTAGGCTAGAGTTGTCTGTTTTGGGAAGATTTCAGTTGTGAACTCATCCAAATTATTATATTCTGATGTGTTGACAAGCTAATATCAGCCTGTTGGATGTGTAAGCTTAGCCTACTCACCAAGAATAGCCAACATCCATACTGCCCACTTCTACATGCTTGAACAATAAATTAATTATTAGCTGCTGGAGTTATTTATCCAAATTGTGAATGAATGGAGTTATTTGATTGAGTTATTTATCCTTGTCTGTCAGATGGCGAAAAAGTTTATAATTGGGCTATAATAAGGAATGCATATTGCCAAGTTTTTTATGCCAGTGCCAAAAAAAATGCTAAATTAGCCTATTACTAAGAATCTTCACTGTCTCTTTTCCAACAAATGTTCATAGTCAGTTACTTAATGATAAAATATTTTACTTCAAATATTAATTTTATCGAAATTCAGATCATTGTGCATCTCTTTACACTTTCATAAAAAATAAGTGTTAACTTGAACATAGGCCTACTTTAAGAGTAAAACCCTTTTCAATATGAGTCTGACTGACAACTAAATAGGCCTACCTTAAGCCTTTAGTAGGCCTGCATGCTTGGATCGGCCGGTATCGGTATCGGCCGATACTAAAAGCTACAATATCGGTATCGGAAGTGCAAAAAGCTGGATCGGGACATCCCTAGATAATAAAATTATTAATTTCTTATAAGCGCTGTAAGAAAGATTGCAATGTCTGACTGGCTACAAATACAACACTCAGCAAGAATTAATTGCTATGGGAAGTTATATAACAACTTGTTAAAATGCACCAGATTGCAGGAAATGGCAACTTATTTTTTCAAACATTTCTTGGGGGAGGACCCCCAAACCCTCCTACTACATAACTATAGGCTACACATTGTGTATTAAATTACTCCATATTCTTGATTGATATGATTGACAGTATTTTGAAGGTCATCATTTGATGCTGAAGTTTATTTCAGTGGTAGCCTACGTTTTGTAACCTATACGCCCCACCTCGGCCCCCCTTGTAAATTTGGTCTAGAACCGCCACTGCTGTATGGGCTGTTTTGAATAACTGAGATATAAGATGAACGTATTCTCTGCTGGTTAATATCGATATTTTAACGTGGCCATGCGTTTGTTGTGTGCAAGTTTTTGAATGTTTTCTTGCCACGGAGATATCTATTTTTCAAGGACTTAGGCTACTATTTTATCCAGGTAGCCTACATCCCCATTCACTGGCTTTAGTTATACTGTAGACCATTGTCTTGCTTTGTTGACTAAATACAGCATTAAACATAGGAATTTGTACTCTATCCGTACAATACATGCAGTTTCGGTGTGGCGCACAGAGTTGTTACAAAGTTGTTTTTTTTTTTTGTTTGTTTGTTTTTTTCGCACTGGAGCGACGCATCCTCTGCGCTCCGGGACCTCCCACGTTACAAATTAAGCACTGGATTGTAGCATAGTGGAATTATCTATATGATAATGTCACAGTTGAAAGCATCACTGCAATCAGTGTAATACAAGGCTTGTGGACTTTGTCCCTATTCTGCTTACTTTTACCGTTCAACCAAACCAGCAAATAAGCATGTGATTTATTCCAAAATGGCAGCGACCGGAAAACTTCCTGAAGGCACAGCCTGTAAAAAATTGTCTCGTAAATAAACTTAATGTACACTTTCAGAGTTCTCTATGCCTTACATGTAAACCCACAGGAGTCTACTAATGAATTGTGGACTAACTTTGAGCCTGTTAAGCAGGAAATCTCTATTTTCCTCCACTGTGAACTGCCCTGGATAAGAGCTGAATACCCATCTCTCCACTAGGGGTCAGTTGTATCTCAAACACATAGGTTCTCAAAGTGTGTCTGGCCTACGTTGAGCACACCTGTGTTAGCGACTATATCATGTGACCAGAGAAATGATAGCAAAAAAATTCCACCGAAATTGCTATAGCATTTTTACACTTAAAAGTAGGCCTAATCTTTCTCCATGACAGCAATTGAACATAGAAAAAAAAATCATAATAGTGGCTATATCCCCCCACCCTCAAGAAATGAGTGAGACCAGTAGGTCTATTAAATGTAACTTATAAACTAGTCCAACAATTACATTCAAAATTATTCACATAGGCTTTGTACGCATGCTCAGGTCTTATTTGTTGTTGTTGTCTGGAACACTATAGTTGTTAAACTGGTAGTCTAAACAAGAATGAACACAGGGTTTTCAAGGAGGATCACTGAAAACTTTGTGGCGCTTAAGTTTTTGACATCAAACATCAATATTCTGTCATTAAATTAAAAAACTGTTGAACAAGAAACCTTACCTGTATGAATGTCACAGTAAAAATCATACACTGCAATCAGTGTAAGGTCTGTGGACTTCACCCAAATTAACAAACAAGCTGTACAACCGGAAACGTGGTTTCAAAATGCAGAGATGCTAAACACTACAGTCAGTGTAAGGTGTGTAAGGCTTTGTGTTGCACTTTGACCTAAACCAACAGACAGAAGAAGGTGATAAGAAGTGATAAGGTCGTAATTGACGGCATATCAATCAGATCACATTCGCTGGTATTTTGGATATACTTTGCACAGAAGAGAGACAGAAACTTCTAGATGCTCAACATACATACCGCACACCATGAGATAATGTTATGGACACTGTGTTTGGATTAGAGGAGGATGCACATGTATCATACATATCAACCTCTCTCTCTCTCTTACTTGCTCTCTCACACACTCATACACCTGATGACGTGGGCTGAGTGACCTCAATGAGAAGTCTCATTCAATGAATACACTATGTCATTGAAGTAAAATATTATTTATTTAAAATTAAAAGAAACCAGAGTGTAGTGTAAATGGAATTATCTGTATGAATGTCACAGTTGAAAGCATACACTGCAATGTGTGTAATACAAGGCTTGTGTGGACTTTGTATCTAGTCTGCTGACTTTTACCGTTAACTTCAAACAAACCAGCAAACAAGCATGTGATTTATTCCAAGATGGCAGCGACCATAAAACTTAATAACTTAATGTACACTTTCAAAGTTCTCTATGCCTTGCTTTACATGTAAACACCCATGGGAGTCTACCAATGAATTGTGGACTAACTTTAAACCTTGTTAATGATGGAAATGAGTGATTTATTTGCATGGCAATATGAGTGCTCTGACTTCTCCCAGCAGAAGTTGCCTTAATGGTAGCATTTGGTAACATGATTTCTGAATAAAGGGCACACGGAGGTAGGCTGTTCGGCAAAAGTTGGCACTCTGTGTCATGTTTTAACACAATTTAAGTGATATCACATCAGATTTCTGATTTACATCAGATTGTAAATTTTAAGTTCAATTTATGTTCCAGGTGTTGCTCAAAAAACAAACCACCAAACGAAACTCTATTGTCTCTTTTGTCATATTTTGTTGAATGACATTTGTCACCAGGACTGTAAAATGACCCCAAATTCAACATTTATATTATAATTATATTTACATTTAGGAAGAAAAATATGTCTATAAAAATATGGCTCCAAGTAGTTTCAGCAGGAAATCTCTATTTTCCTCCACTGTGAACTGCCCTGGATAAGAGCTGAATACCCATCTCTCCACTAGGGGTCAGTTGTATCTCAAACACATAGGTTCTCAAAGTGTGCCTGCGATAACATTTGATAATATCTGTAGAACTGTTAAAACATTACATTGCTTTGAAAGAATGAATATCCATTTAACAGCATGTATAGATATTTATTTCTTGCAAAAGAGCTTAGGAAGGGTTTTTCAAACTGTTCTCATCTTTTTAAAATAAACATTTTGGTTAACCACAACCAGTGTTTCCATCTCCCCTCTTGTGGTTCTGAGCCTGCTGTCACAAACATGAGGGGCTGAAAATAAGTCAATTTCAGTGCAGGTCAGTGAAACCCAGGGGTCACATTTTGTACTTCTTCACTTCTATGTTACAGTAATGGGTCTCCTACTTATTGTGATTGGTGAGTAAAAGATAACAAAAGGAGATAGATAGACATAAACATTGGTTAGGTCAACTGGTTATCTATTTGATGTGACTTATAAGTTATTTATAAGATGTCTATCTTATAAATAATGGCAGAAAATGGCAGAAATAATGGCAGAAAGGTACACTACATTCTTGAATTTAACCATAGCCATACATTATATTAACTTCCTAGAATAGATTTTGAAATTAGATGAGTTGCTCAGCAATTTTTCTGTAAGACCTTTTCATGTGATTTTATTTTTTAACTCAAATTTATGTTTTTTTTCATGGGATGACAATGAAGCCTTTTCAAGTGTAATGGACACCTCTTATCAAACAGGTATGTAAGCTTCATATTTCATGACTTTATATAACTGTTATTATCCATGATCCATACATTTCCCATGATCTATAAATGTGAATTACTTATTATTCTTATTCTTTATTTGGAGCCCCATTAGCTTCCAAAGTGGATGCTAGTCTTCCTGGGGTCCACCATTAAAATACAAAGTACATTAGAAACACAAATACATTATATATATATAAAAAAATATCAAAACAAAACAAAAACAATGCCTAATCAATCACAGCAGCATCAGTACATTATAAATACAAAAAAAATACTATACATTACATTCTGGGTACACCATATTTTACAGAATTTAGCCCTGCTGAAATTTTCACAACTACAACAGATGTTGTGGCCAAACCTATTGGAGAGAACATATATGTTCCTGAGGGAAGCAATGTACTTGTGAAATGTCGGCCTAAGGGTTCCGTGGCCACACACAACACATTGCACATGTACCTTTGCAAGAATGGAATTGGAGTCAGCATGGAGTTTGCTCAGGATAACGAGGCCATCTTTATACTCAGTGAAATGAAAACAGAAGACTCAGGCAATTATAGCTGCGTATATTCCTTAAAGAAACATCATACTAGCAATGTGAGATCAACAAATGAAAACTCAGTCATCATCCAAGTCAAAGGTAATACCATGCGTTGCTTTACATATGGTCACTTTAAATAGTCCATGATCCAAACCAAGTAACTATCTGTAATGTAAGCAATGTTTCATGACAGCAAGCACCATATCTCCTTACAGTATCTCCAGTTCAATCAGGTGTGTGGGCTGTTTAAAATGGACAGTCCCCTTGTATTAGTTCCTGAATGTAGATTGAAGATTTTGAACAATGCTTTGGATCTTCCATCTGTCCATCTCAGATTTGTCAATGATTCTCATAAGGGGACTTTGAGTGCCTGTGCTATCCGTATCATAATGGTCTCTACACCAAATCTGTAGTCAAGGCAGAAAGTTCTAGATGAAATGGAGACATTTGATATTGAAGAAGTGACCATTGTGATTTATAATTCAATTATGAGTTCCTATATAATTTGCGCCTGCCTGATCTAATGAACACTGGACTGTTTCTGTGTAGGATCGGGAGAAGACCACAGATCAAATTCAAGCTCCCCCTATGAAACAACACCACATCACCTCCCAGGTTAATTCATATCTGAAATATGCTTTTTCCATTTTCTTAATAAGAGAGATTTTAGAGAGATTTCTACAATTATATGACTACATCAATACTAAGTGAAGTGTTTTTATGTGTATTTTTCTTATGTGTTTGCAGACAGCCTTTTCATGATGGCCATTACGGTTCCCATCATCTCTCTTTTTGTTCTTGGATCAGTGACCTACTTGTACAGGAGGTCTCTGAAAAGATGTAAGTTGTTTGTGTCCTGAGAAGAGTTAAATGTCACGACTGATGTCTGATCATTTGTTTATGTCTAAAAGAAGGGGAAGAAAAAAATTTGTTCAGAATTGAAGGATTTGAACTGGTTCAATTGAATTCAGTCATTTTGTCAGGAGCTTTCTAAAATGTAGGCTAACTGAACATAGCCTCCACCAGCATACAGTATATATACATATAAAAACGATATTGTGCTCTGCGCATGAGCTGAAGTTTTTTGGTTGCAATAGGATAATTTTAAATACAGAGAAAGAACCTTCTGAAAGGCAGGGTAGGATACAGAGTGTAAGTGTTCAAGTGAGAGAAGCACAATTAAAGTGCAGTGACAGTGAGAAAGTTATTAAATAGTTATTAAAGTTATAGCAGCTTGGGTAAAAAATAAAAAAAAAACCAAACTGCACAAACCCAAAATTAGATATTGGTTTTCCCGTTACATTCGTTCTATCGCCAGCATCTTATTTCCTCCACCATGTATGGCTGTCTGATTGCAAGATAACTTGAAGAGTTCGGCACAGTTTTGGATGAAATGTTTAGACAATGTGGGTATTAGAACAATGAACACATGATTACATTTTGGTGGTGATCGCTGATCTGAAACACAATTAGAAATTTGTATTGGCCTTAGTGGAGATCTTGGGTCTCCCAGAACTTTAAGTCATGCATTTGGAGTGCATTTTAAAGTATGAAATACTTTTTACACATTGTTTTTTTTAAAAAAAAAAAAAAAAGAAATGGTCTGTCGATTGGCACGCTAGAGGTCAGGAGCATCAAAATGTTACCAATCCTCACTATAGGAAACTAGATGCATTAAGACAAATCCAAAGGAAATCTGGATTTCACATTACAAGACTGGTCCTCTGAGAGATTGTTCTCCCCAAAGGCCTCTGCATCCACCAACAAATAAGAATACGCCTGGCAGAAATTTCCACTGCAAAACACTAAGAATTAAATCATTTTGTGTGCATAGATGCTCACAAGACTGAAATAATTGTGTGACACTTCTTTTCTTCCTCTTTTAACAGCGTTAATGTCAAATACACCCCGGTAAGAATATTAACAAACCATGGCACTACAACATCTGGGTAGAATAAATAAATAAATAAAGTACCATAAATGTACGATCACTGTTTTTTTTATTATTTTTTTTAAATCTCTTCTGCACTTTTCCTTCTCAAGGCCAACAGAAGGATTTTACGTCCCAGAAATAATCTACAGTGAACCAATGCATGTTCAAAGTGAGAACACCCATTGCCAGACATCTGGGCAGATGTAGGTCTAATTTATGCATGTCTATAATTGCAAAAATTCACCCCCTTCATCAGACTGGAGGCCTGTAACGTTACATTTCCTTGAAGTATATTTTTGGTACATCGTCTGGTGTGAAATCTAAACTCAGAGTTTTGTTGAGTCTAGTTGTGGACATAAAATAATGTTCAGTTCTTATGTAAAGGCCTTGAAGGACAATCTAGACAACTCTACTCAACAATTTTGTCTTTGATTTTGTCTCTCTCCCTCGTCCCACAATCCGCTTCTATAGTGAGAAGAGGGAAGCTGCGCAGATAAATGTGACCTACAGTGAAACCACACATATCAGAGGTGTGTGCTCTACTACACTAAGTGTTTCATTTAATCTACTGTTAGTTCATGTTTCTGAGAATAACACACAATGCTTCTGTTCCATACACAGCTAAAAAGAAGACTCAAACTTGTCACAGGTATGTGTTCTAAGTAGACTGAGTGCACCACATTTTTTAAATGACAGAAAAGGACATACTTCCGTAATTTTATGTTATCAGAAAAGTGCCATGCTAACAGAGTCTCCATTCTGTATCAGTCTGTGTAGCCCAACAGATGTGGAATACGCCAGAATATCTAACAAAGGTCTGTGCACTTTTTTTCTGTTGCTCAAATCGGTGGAATTTAAAGGGGGGATGTTGGTCTTTTTCTGGAGATATTTTTATATATAAACACCTCTGTGCGCTTTCATTTTATTAAACAATATGTCTTTAATGATATAAACATGCTAAAAAATTCAGGCTAAAAAACAGGAATCTAGCAAAAAAAAGTTCTGAAATTATATTAATTGATCTTTCACACAGGAAAGAGGGATCGACATGACAACAATCCAGGAACAACAATCCAGGAACCTGTCTTTGGTGAAATTAAAACATGATACGCTATTGGAGCAGTAGCTTCTGCTTGACAACCTCTTGCCTTGGTTTTGTGTTGGCTTTTTGTTAGTTGAACTTGGACAAGTAGTTCTACTGATGTTTTTTTTTTTTTAAGCTGGATTGACCAGTTCATGGTCATTAGTATGCTACTATGTATGTAGTATGCTTACAAGTTTTTTTTTTAAAATATGATATATTTCATAGCAAGCTATCTCCAACCAAGGCCATTATGACTGAATGGCCATGCTAGTGTTATGGCCTCACTATAGCATGCAGTAAGCTGAATTCTCTACTACCAGCATGCAGTAAGCTGAATTCTCAGAAGGGTGTGTTTTACCTCAACATTAGTGTACAGGCCCTCAACTGCCCGAGAGTAGAAAGCATGCGAACATGTCTGCATTCTGTGTAATGAGTCTAACCACAGCTGTGGTAGTCTGCATTTCTTTTTGCGTCTATCTGAAGTAGGAAAGAACATATAGCAATGTTGACGCTAGCTACATATCTCGTTCAATAGTGTGGTCTATCATGTTTCAGCCCAGTTTTAATCACATGTACATTACTTGAGCATTCTTGCTTGCATATTTGATGTCTATTATAAGTCAAAGGACTTGTAGACCAGTGTTCTTTCTTTGCAACAGATAGGCAGATGTGTTTAGGTAAGCCTCAAAGTAGGGTATTTCGTGGAAGCCTTGCACTAACTCAATGATGACTATGATGCCCTTAAATAAATGACACGTTTAATTTTCACTGACTGATTCCCTTCTCTCAAACTGTTTGGGCAACCTACGAGGAAAGGAAAAGATTGTGTTCTCAACTTTACTTTAGGTAAAGTTGAATCATTTCAATGAATGAATGAATCATTTAACACAATCTCAGTGAAACATTGAATCAATATAACCAGCATAAGTAATAGTGATTCTGAAAGATTCTTCAATCAACAAACAACGAAGACTGTGTGTGTAGCCTATGTGTGTGTGTGTATGTGTGTGTGTGTGTGTTGGTGTGTGTGTGTGTGTGTGTGTGTGTGTGTTTAATTATAATTCTACTAAGAGCACTCAGGAACAATCTATGGGTGGACTGACTATAGAGAATGCCTTCATAATAGATGAGGAGTGAAATGAAGATGGATATAATAACTTTATGGGCCCTATTTTGACGACGCAAAGTCAACTGTTGTTTGACGGATGGCACATATGGTTTTGGGGGCGTGTCTGCGGATTTTTGCTATTTTCACAGCGCAGAAAATGAACTTCGCGCCGGCGCAAAGTTCAAAAAGGTTGGACTTAGGATGCCTAATTAATCATGGGTGTGTTATGGGTGTAACACAGACACAACCAATGACAGATCAATCTCTCATTGCCTTTAAGAACTAAGAGCACAAAGCGCCTGGTGAATTGCTATCACACAGCTGATCTCCTCCTTGTGCATTTAAAGAAAGTACTTTTCTACTTGTGCTATAGGCTACACTGATTGTGTAAGATACACTTTAGGACACACAGGTAAATGTTAGTGACAGTAAAACATTTATGGATTTACTTAACACTTCATTTACAGTAATAGATACAGTATCTACAAGCCATCTTCATCGTTATTTTTTTTAAAATAATCAGAATCAGACCACTGTCAGAACGAGGTGACTCACCAAATGTTAATTTCTGCCATCAGAGAGAAGATCTGATTGCAGACTAAGGTACAAACAACACAGCATACAGGTAAAACTGAACTAATGACTGTAAAGTGAACTAAATGTCTTCTCTGATTGTGCTTTGGTTGAAGTGAGGAGCACCAACTGTACAAGAACGGTAATTTCAGCAGTATGCACCCATGTCTATTCTGGTTGTTCTTCACGTTTGTGAGAATGGCTTGGTTTGACATGCTAAAGTTTGATAATATGTCTGAGTATTTTCAGCACTCACACCCCACCACACCACATGAAAGTGTTATTTTTCATTTTTAAAAAAGTCACTGTATGCACTGAACATAGCCTACTCCTCTTCACAACAGATAATTCATAATTATGGTTATATTTATTGTACCTCCCAATAAACTAAATTAAATAATAATAATAATAGGCTAATAATAATATACATTAAATATAATACATTCTGGGCTATTTGGCTCATTTGAGAATCTCCTCTTCCTGCTTCATAATGGTTATCTATGTGCAATCTCAATCCTGTAGTTAAAACATTTTGAACATTTGTTTTAAAACATGTGCAACTCACTGAGTGCTTAGCAATGTTCCTTGATGGTCCAAAATAAGTATAGTGGAAAAATGCCATTTTATTTGCTATAATGTACATTCTGGTACTATTTTTTCATACTGCATTTAGTATCACAAATCGCACAGATAAAACCAACCTGCCTTGATGTTTCTAATATAGTGTGAAATATGTACAAAACTATATTTCTATTATTCAGAAGGCTAATATCTGATGGGGCTTTACTGTGATGCTTACAATCTATGAGTTGCTTTCATGATCTGAAGAACTTACGTCCTGACCTGAAGCATGGCCTCCATGTGGTCACTGGTTTATCAGATGATACTTATATTAAACACCATTGCTTAGATTCAGCTTCCAGTTCACTTCTTTCTCTTACTGTCATCACTCAGTGACCTTGATCAAGAGGACCAAGAGGTTAAAAATGGCCTCTGGACACTGTTCAGTGTTGTCCAGTTTGTTTTACTAAGCCCAGAGTTTTTAGTTTATAATTTGGATCTTCCCGTAGAGCAGAGAGCTGCTTCACTGAGTCTCCGAGTGTATTCCCTTTCAGATGCAGCTCTCTCAGGTGTGATGCTGGGTTTGATTTCAGAGCTGAAGCAAGAGCAGCAGCACCTTCATCTTTTATGCCACTATCATTTAGCCTAGAGAAAGAGGGACAGCTGTACATATTAACAGCACACATGCACACTCACACTGTTTTTGTTTTCATTCACTGACACAAACATACCATTCCAGAATTCTAACAATCCATTTCAGTGGCCTATTTTTAATTATTTTTATAATGTTTGTTGGAAGTTTGCGCTATTACACACTTACAGCAATGTCTGTACTTTACAGTCTGGTTTCTTCAGTAGATCAGAGATGTGCTTCACACCAGCGTCTCCTATATTATTCCCACTCAGATTCAGCTCTATCAGGTGTGAGTTTGACGTCAAAGCTGTGGCAAGAGCAGCACAGCTCTCTTCAGTTATGTTGCTGTTGTTAAGCCTGGAGAGAGTAAGAAGAGGTAAAACTATTATTGTTACATTAGATTAATACGTTAATGTACTAATATTAGTAAATCATTACAGAATTAGTAAATCACTACATAATCATCTACCGAATGATAAATACTAACACTATTAATGCATATCTATAAATTCTATTCAGAAGGTTGTTACTTCTCATTTTGGTCATTAAGTGAAATACAGAAAGATGTTTTTGCTCTCTGTATATTTGAGAGATTTGTCAGTACAGTCAGGAAATTAAGAAAGAAAAAAACAAGATACGTACTTTAGTTTTTTCAGTCTGCAGTGTGAGTCCTCCAGCAGAGGGCAGAACTGCTTCACTCCTGAGTCCCCCAGTTTCTTCTCACTCAGATCCAGCTCTGTCAGTAGTAAGGGATTTGTGCCTAGAACTGACTTCAGATAATCACAGGCTTCCTCTGCAGCAGCATTCTTCAATAACCTGTAGAGACATCAAAATGACTCCTTGTTCAGTGACACAGCTGCTCATCTTTATGATCTCAACTTTATGATCATGATGGGGTAGTATGAAGCTCCTTTTAGAGTGCCCATTGCAGACTGGGAAATATTATATATGTAGGCTATTGTTTTTGTTTTCTCTATACATACACTGTACATAACATTCCTTTTCTTTGGCCAATCTCACCTCAGTGTCTGAAATTTAATGTTTGGATCATTTAGCAGATTAAAGAAATCATTCAGTATCTCCATTGCAGAGTCTCCAGGGTCGTTTCCTCTCAGGTCCAGCTCGAGCAGGTCTGAGGGATTTGATTTCAGAGCGGAGGCCAGAGCAGCATATCCTTCTCCTGCTATATCACAGTCTGACAGTCTGGAGAACAGGTACAAAATACAAATCACAAAGTTTGGATTCTAAATGCAATGTTTCATTTCATCATTATATTGCCATTTTGACATCATTGTGCTGTGCTTTTAATATCAACTAGTGAAATACGTTCACTACATTTTGTAAAAAATTAAAAGAAGAGTGATAATCATCATTTAATTGTATTACTTTAATGATGCCATTGATCTGATTCATTAATATTTTCATGCCATAACTCACTCCAGTTTCTCCAATTTACAGTTTGGTTTCTCCAGTAGAACAGATATGTGTTTAACTCCTGTGTTTCCTAGTTTATTTCCACTCAGATTCAGCTCTATCAAGTGTGAGGGCTTTGATGTGAGAGCTGAAGTCAGAACAGCACAGCCTTCATGTGTGATGCTGCTGTCATTTAGCCTGTAGGGAGAGAGGAGGGAGGCTCCATGCTAACTGACAAAATTTAAGTTAATGTATTGTTGAAAATGTTTCAATTGACCAAGTATCAGTGGTTGGGTGGCTATTGCAAAGTATAAATCAGATGGAAGTTATATTTGGTTAATGAATCATTACTTAATCATTATACTGAGTGGTGTGTGCCTATTTTATACATGTACATCAACAAATTCTTTTCACACATTACATCACATGTCTGCCATTACAAAAACACCAAAGATATGTAATTGTTTACATCTGAAATAATTCTTAATAATTCTCGTCTTTCGGATGAGACGTTAAACTGAGGTCCTGACTCTCAGTGGTCATAAAAGATCCCATGACACTTGTCGCAAAGAGTAGGGAGTTTCCCGGTGTCCTGGCTAAAGTCCCAACCTGGCTCATTCAATCTGGCCCCCTAATCATCACCCCACTAATTGGCTCATTCATCCCTTCTCTCTCTTCCCTCACTCTCCACCTCAAGCTGGTGTGTGGTGAGCGTTCTGGCGCCGACTGTGATGGCTGCTG
Source organism: Sardinella longiceps (assembly GCA_027497455.2). Lineage (NCBI taxonomy): Eukaryota > Metazoa > Chordata > Actinopteri > Clupeiformes > Clupeidae > Sardinella > Sardinella longiceps. The sequence continues at coordinate 5,468 of JAODXP020000844.1, read as the reverse complement.
TGCATCACCCAGGTGGGTGCTACACATTGGTGGTGGTTAGAGAGGTCCCCCCTTCCATTGTAAAGATCAACTGAGTTGTGTTAAAATGCGCTATATAAATACACTTGACTTGACTTGACTGTTATATCACAATCTGAGAGTCTATAGAACAGGTACAAAATGTCACAAAGTGCTGATTGTAAGACCAATCCATCACATCATTGGTGTTTTTTTACAAGTGCCCAAAAATTAGCAATTAGTATTTTATCTGGTAATTTGTAAGTATTTTGTCAATATTTCGTAACATCTTAAAAGACTACAGCATTTAAATGCAGATTTATTTAACAATGTCATGAATCTGATTTATTGCTATTTTCATCCCAAAACTCACTCCAGTTTCTGCAATTTACAGTCTGAATTCTCCAGTAGATCAGAGATGTACTTCAATCCTGAGTCTCCTAGTTTATTCCTACTCAGATTGAGCTCCATCATGTGTGAGGGATTTGATATCAGACCTCTGGCAACAGCAGCACAGCCCTCTTCGGTTATACTACAGTTATCAAACCTGGAGAGAGCAGAGATCAAGAAAAAGTAGTCATTGTACATTAACAAAAAAAATTCAGCATATTGTCGAAAATCTTACTGCCGCATGCATTCTTTGCTAATGTACTTACAACAGTTTCTGAAGTATACACTTTTGATTCTCCAGTAGAGTACAGATGTGTTTTATTCCTGAGTTTCCTAGTTCATTCCCACTTAAATTCAGCTCTATCAGATGTGAAGGGTTTGACAAGAGAACTGATTTTAGAGTAGCACAGCCCTCATGTGTGATACTGCTGTCGTTGAGCCTGTAGGGAGACGAAAGAGGCTCCATTTGTAAAATGATGAAATGACAGCAAATGTACGGTTCCAGATATTTTAATTTTCAAAATTCCAGCTGTCAGTGGTGGGTTTTTCTTAACAAATCAGATGGTTCTATATTTGATTAATAAATCTATGTGTAATCATTCTCTTGAGTGGTGATCACACACACTAATAATGGATATTAACCATTTTTTTCAGATGGGTTAAATCTCATTTTGGTCTTTAGGTGAAACAGAGTGATGTTTATAACTTGTTTTATATGAGAGATTTCTCAGTACAGTCTGGATTTAAAAAATAAGAGAAAAAAACAAGACACGCACTTTAGTTTCTTCAGTCTGCAGTGTGAGTCCTCCAGTAGAGGGCAGAACTGCTTCACTCCTGAGTCTCCTGGTTTCTTCTCACTCAGATCCAGTTCTGTCAGTAGTAAGGGGTTTGTGCCTTGAACTGACTTCAGATAATCACAGGCTTCCTCTGCAGCAGCATTCTTCAATAACCTGTAGAGACATCAAAATGACTCCTTGTTCAGTGACACAGCTGCTCATCTTGTAACTTTATGATCATGATGGGGTAGTATGAAGCTCTTTTTAGGGTGCCCCATTGCATCCTGGGAATGAATACTATGTGGTGTATTTCTTTTTATTCTAAACACATGTAGCATGAAATACTGGAAACTCTTTTATTCAAACTTTTCTCACCTCAGTGATTGAAGTTTACAGTTCTGATCATCCAGTAAATTGTATAACTCAGTGAGCAGTTCCACTGCTGAGTCTCCAGGGTCATTTCCTCTCAGGTCCAGCTCTAGCAGATGTGAGGGGTTTGATTTCAAAGCTGAGGCCAGAGCTGCATATCCTTCTCCTGTTATATCACAATCTGAGAGTCTATAGAACAGGTACAAAATGTCACAAAGTGCTGATTGTAAGACCAATCCATCACATCATTGATGTTTTTTTTGCAAGTGCCCAAAAATTAGCAATTAGTATTTTATCTGGTAATTTGTAAGTATTTTGTCAATATTTCGTAACATCTTAAAAGACTACAGCATTTAAATGCAGATTTATTTAACAATGTCATGAATCTGATTTATTGCTATTTTCATCCCATAACTCACTCCAGTTTCTGCAATTTACAGTCTGAATTCTCCAGTAGATCAGAGATGTACTTCAATCCTGAGTCTCCTAGTTTATTCCTACTCAGATTGAGCTCCATCATGTGTGAGAGATTTGATATCAGACCTCTGGCAACAGCAGCACAGCCCTCTTCGGTTATACTGCAGTTATCAAACCTGGAGAGAGCAGAGATCAAGAAAAAGTAGTCATTGTACATTAACAAAAAAAATTCAGCATATTGTCGAAAATCTTACTGCCGCATGCATTCTTTGCTAATGTACTTACAACAGTTTCTGAAGTATACACTTTTGATTCTCCAGTAGAGTACAGATGTGTTTTATTCCTGAGTTTCCTAGTTCATTCCCACTTAAATTCAGCTCTATCAGATGTGAAGGGTTTGACAAGAGAACTGATTTTAGAGTAGCACAGCCCTCATGTGTGATACTGCTGTCGTTGAGCCTGTAGGGAGACGAAAGAGGCTCCATTTATAAAATGATGAAATGACAGCAAATGTACGGTTCCGGATATTTTAATTTTCAAAATTCCAGCTGTCAGTGGTGGGTTTTTCTTAACAAATCAGATGGTTCTATATTTGATTAATAAATCTATGTGTAATCATTCTCTTGAGTGGTGATCACACACACTAATAATGGATATTAACCATTTTTTTCAGATGGGTTAAATCTCATTTTGGTCTTTAAGTGAAACAGAGTGATGTTTATAACTTGTTTTATATGAGAGATTTCTCAGTACAGTCTGGATTTAAAAAATAAGAGAAAAAAACAAGACACGCACTTTAGTTTCTTCAGTCTGCAGTGTGAGTCCTCCAGTAGAGGGCAGAACTGCTTCACTCCTGAGTCTCCTGGTTTCTTCTCACTCAGATCCAGTTCTGTCAATAGTAAGGGGTTTGTGCCTAAAACTGACTTAAGATAATCACAGGATTCCTCTGCAGCAGCATTCTTCAACAACCTGAAGAGACATAAAAATTACTTTGTTTAGTGACACTGCTGCTCCAGTGCCCATTTATGGACATCTCATCATATTAATTTATAACTGTACATGGGGATAGCATGAGAATCTTTGTCCTTACCAGGGGTGCGTTTCCGAAATGCTTGGAGCTATTTACAAGCTAGGTGGTCCCTACCAACGTCGTAGGAACCAGTTAGCTTATAAATAGCTCGTAGCAATGTGGGGAACGCACCAGGGTGAAAAAAGTTCAATAGCAGGCTAAGGACCTAAAATAAGCAGTATATTTTCATTTCTCTAAACATTTGCTGTGGATACATCATTCCTTTAGCAAATCATCTACAACTAAGCCTGAAAGGTGGGGGATATACTGGAAATTCTATTTCGTTTGAAAAGTTTTCTCACCTCAGTGTCTGAAGTTTAATGTTTGAATCATTAAGCAAATTAAAAAGATCAGTGAGCAGCTGCACTGCAGAGTCTCCAGGGTCATTTCCTCTCAGGTCCAGCTCTAACAGGTGTGAAGGATTTGACTTAAGAGCTGAGACCAGAGCAGCATATCCATCCCCTGTTATATCACAGTCTGACAGTCTGGTGAACAGGTACAAAATGTTTGTCACAAAAAGTTGATTTTAAATCCAGCGAGCAAATCACCACTACCATTGATGTTTTTAAGTCATTTGAAAAGCGGTATTGTTTTTCTAATATCAACTGTTCAAATCTACAAATTGGAAATATGTTCTCTATATGTTGTACAACTTACTTTAAAAGACTACAGGTAATTTTATGTAACTGCATGCCATTAATCTGATTCATTGCTATTTTCACATCATAACTCACACTAGTTTCTGCAATTTGCAGTCTGATTTCTCCAGTAGATCAGAGATGTGCTTCAATCCTGAGCCTCCTAGTTTATTCCTACTCAGATTGAGCTCTATCATGTGTGAGGGATTTGATATCAGAGCTCTGGCAAGAGCAGCACAGCCCTCTTCGGTTATACTGCTGTTATCAAACCTGGATAGAGAGCAAAAGAAGGGGAAGCTTCAGAGAACCTGAAAACATAAATCCTCCGACTACAACTGATATATTTTCACAGTCTGTTTTCACTGGAAATCTAGATGTACCCTAGCAATATCAAATTGTTTTGCTTCACCAGTACATCTATTCTACATGTAGTTATGAGCCATAGGGAAATGTGATTGGTGCTTTATGTGGTAGCTAATGTAGTCAATCAGCTTGTACATTGATTTGGTTGGTTGTATTAATTCAGTGGTTAAAGTGGGATTTGGTAGGAGGGGGAGCTCTCATATTTTGTCTTGGCACAAAGAAAAACGTATAGAAAAAGAATGGGATGATATTGTTCATTCATCTGAGGTGCCGGTACTGGGTACCCCCGCGTTCCCCCTCACTTTAACCCCTGGTTGTATTATGCTATCCTATTGCATGCATTGGCAGTTTGACAGAAAATGCTGGTTTCAAATATCCTCTGTGATTATTACAACATAAATGATATGACTTGTGTGTATCTTATAGAAGAAAAAACTCCTGAGCCATACTGTACTTGAGGAATATTATACTACATGAATAAACATACTGACAGATTCATAAGCCCATTTCTTGTTCACCATTGAAAGAAAATATAGATTTATCGGTCTAAAGGGATGTCAGAAGTAGTTGTATAAAAGTAGGAAGACTAACTTTAGCTTCTTCAATTTGCACTGCGAGTCCTGCAGTAGAGCTGATAACTGCTGCACTCCAGAGTCTAATTTCTTTCCTAGAATTGGCATTAGAAACCTGTAGAGACAGAGGAAATTAATTTTATTCCTTTTCTATCGATATAGTCAGAAAATGTGTGTTTAATTTTAGGTGATGGAAAATCTCCTACCTCTGTCTAATTGAATCTTCCAGTGAATTACAGTAAGCATTAAGCTGCTTCACTGTTGAGTTTTCCGGGTCGTTTTCTCCCAGATCAAGCTCAATCAGGTGCGAGAGTTTTGATTTCAGAGCTGAGGTGAGAGTGGTGAAGCCTTCTCCTGTTATACAGCAGTCTGAAAGTCTGAGTGGAAGAAAAACAGACTATACTGGCAGTCCTTTGAGGTCCTTCTAACAGTATTCCCCATTTCACACAATAAACACAGACCGCCACCACATTTCCCCTCATTCTAATACCATGATAACTTCAATTGAACTTGGTCAAAACAATCCACTCATGATCTAAAATAAGATAAATTATGGGGAGGTAATATCCAGATAGATAGTTCTTAAACACATAATGAAAATATTGAAAAATACTGCTTTGATGAGAATCATTTTTTTGTATAGAACAATGCTTTTCAAATAAATTTGTACAAAAAGTACATGTGGCACAATTATTGACACCCTTGCATTTTGTCCATTGCAACATGACATGACATGGTCCAAAATTGGAAAAAATAAGAAATGAATTGCCTATTTTGTGAAATCCTGAACGACAGTACGTGAAACACAGCTTCCTTAGCAATGTTATGGTAAAATATAACTATATAATAATAATAATAATAATAATAATAATAATTA
>JAODXP020000842.1:7500-20802 GCA_027497455.2 Sardinella longiceps | reverse complement strand
CAAAGTGCAGATCGTTCCCCTGTGTCTCCTTATGTATCTGTTGTCTCTGTGTGTCTCTCCTCTCCACATCCTATGTGTATCTCTATCTGTGTGTGTGTGTGTGTGTGTGTGTGTCTCTGTGTGTCCCATCTCTTAGTGTATCTCTATCTGTGTGTGTGTGTGTGTGTGTGTGTGATATATGTGTGTGTGTGTGTGCAGATCGTCTCTCTGTGTCTCCTTATGTATCTGTTGTCTCTGTGTGTCTCTCTGTGCCCCCCAACCCCATCTCTTAGTGTATCTCTATCTGTGTGTGTGTGTGTGTCCCATCTCTTAGTGTATCTCTATCTGTGTGTGTGTGTGTGTGTGTGTCCCATATCTTAGTGTATCTCTATCTGTGTGTGTGTGTGTGTGTGTGTGTGTGTGTCCCATATCTTAGTGTATCTCTATCTGTGTGTGTGTGTGTGTCCCATCTCTTAGTGTATCTCTATCTGTGTGTGTGTGTGTGTGTCCATATCTTAGTGTATCTCTATTTGTGTGTGTGTGTGTGTGTCCCATCTCTTAGTGTATCTCTATCTGTGTGTGTGTGTGTCTCTCTGTGCCCCCCCCCATCTCTTAGTGTATCTCTATCTGTGTGTGTGTGTGTGTGTCCCATCTCTTAGTGTATCTCTATCTGTGTGTGTGTGTCCATATCTTAGTGTATCTCTATGTGTGTGTGTGTGTGTGTGTGTCCCATCTCTTAGTGTCTGTCTGTCTGTGTGTATATCTGTCTGTGTGTGTCTCTGTGTGTGTGTCCCATATCTTAGTGTATCTCTATCTGTGTGTGTGTGTGTGTGTGCCCATCTCTTAGTGTATCTCTATCTGTGTGTGTGTGTGTGTGTCGTCCCCCCCCCCATCTCTTAGTGTATCTCTATCTGTGTGTGTGTGTGTGTGTGTGTGTGCCCATCTCTTAGTGTATCTCTATCTGTGTGTGTGTGTGTGTGTGTGTGTGTCTCTGTGTGTGTCCCCCATCTCTTAGTGTATCTGTGTGTGTGTGTGTGTTTCACCCCCCCATCATCTTTAGTGTATCTCTATGTGTGCGTGTGTGTGTGTGTGTGTGTGTGCCCATCTCTTAGTGTCTGTCTGCGTGTATATCTGTCTGTGTGCCGTGTCTCTCATCCCCCCGTCTCTGTGTGTCTCTATGTGTGTGTGTGTGTGTGTCCCATCTGTGTGAGTATCTCCATGCTGTGTGTGTGTCTGTCCCATCTCTTAGTGTCTGTCTCGTCTGTGTGTATATCTGTCTGTGTGCCTGTATCTCTCACACCCCCCCCCCCCCAATCTCTTAATGTATCTCTGTGTGTGTGTGTGTGTCTCTCTGTGTGTGTCTGTCTCCCGCACCCTCAGTAACATAATTGTGCCGTTTGCAGCATGAGTGTGAGATCCTCCATCCTCAGAGTTGTTAAGCCAGTCAGAAGTGAAGGATGCTCTGTTCTCTCAAAGTACAAAGTCTGATTCTTCAACCACTGTGTGTCAATCAAGTATGTTGTAGTCAACACCATCATATCTGTGCTGCTGCTGTTGCCTGCATGAAACTGAGGAATGCATCTCTGATGGTTTAGCCTTGTCTAGGGAATGAAAAGAATTGAATATGTCTCTGCAGTTGCCTTGGCACCGCCAAGTCTCTTGGTTTCAGTTTAACTCCTAGTTTCCAAGGCATTCAATGGACAGGGTTTAAAAAGTGGCTTTTACTTTGCGATGGTCCATTTGTATTTTCAAAAGAGTTTCATGAAAACTAATTCAAATTTAGAAGTAGCTCAAAAAGGTTGAATTTTACTAATTGGCCAAATCATCATTCTGAAAATCTCTTTACTTGTCTCGTATCAAACAAAAAAGACTGTTTGAAGCTTCCAGCTGAAGCTGAGCACATTGAACAATGTTACATTGGCCCAGAAAACTGTCCTGTCCTCATTACTGGGTGATATATGGCCTCAAATAACAGGAAGTTGAAAATGTGCACATATGTATATTGTTGCCTTTCTTATACAGCATGAATGACGATACTATTGCTCTACTAGTGTTTAATTCATGTCTATTACACATGTATTTATTATACAGCATAAATGACGATACTATTGCTCTACTAGTGTTTAATTCATGTCTATTACACATTATTATACAGCATAAATGACGATACTATTGCTCTACTAGTGTTTAATTCATGTCTATTACACATGTATTTATTATACAGCATAAATGACGATACTATTGCTCTACTAGTGTTTAATTCATGTCTATTACACATTATTATACAGCATAAATGACGATACTATTGCTCTACTAGTGTTTAATTCATGTCTATTACACATGTATTTATTATACAGCATAAATGACGATACTATTGCTCTACTAGTGTTTAATTCATGTCTATTACACATTATTATACAGCATGAATGACGATACTATTGCTCTACTAGTGTTTAATTCATGTCTATTACACATGTATTTATTATACAGCATAAATGACGATACTATTGTTCTACTAGTGTTTAATTCATGTCTATTACACATTATTATACAGCATAAATGACGATACTATTGCTCTACTCAGTGTTTAATTCATGTCTATTACACATTATTATACAGCATGAATGACGATACTATTGCTCTACTAGTGTTTAATTCATGTCTATTACACATTATTATACAGCATAAAATGACGATACTATTGCTCTACTCAGTGTTTAATTCATGTCTATTACACATTATTATACAGCATAAATGACGATACTATTGCTCTACTCAGTGTTTAATTCATGTCTATTACACATTATTATACAGCATAAATGACGATACTATTGCTCTACTAGTGTTTAATTCATGTCTATTACACATTATTATACAGCATGAATGACGATACTATTGCTCTACTAGTGTTTAATTCATGTCTATTACACATTATTATACAGCATAAATGACGATACTATTGCTCTACTCAGTGTTTAATTCATGTCTATTACACATTATTATACAGCATGAATGACGATACTATTGCTCTACTAGTGTTTAATTCATGTCTATTACACATTATTATACAGCATAAATGACGATACTATTGCTCTACTCAGTGTTTAATTCATGTCTATTACACATGTATTTATTATACAGCATAAATGACGATACTATTGCTCTACTAGTGTTTAATTCATGTCTATTACACATGTATTTATTATACAGCATAAATGACGATACTATTGCTCTACTAGTGTTTAATTCATGTCTATTACACATGTAGGCTATGTGTGTAACACCTGGCCAATGAAACGGATTCTGAATTCTGCGATCATATTGGAGCAGGAGGACGGCAGCCGCTACGGGAGCTGTGGAGGAAGAGGAGGGATTCTGGGATACTTGTAGATCTAGAACTCCTTAGCGCCACCAGCAGGAAGGATATGATAAAGAATGTTGGAAAACTTTACAGGATGAACAGCTTTGGAGGTCAGAGACACAGCAGGAGAGGGAAAACCTGTTTACCTCAGACTAGGATGACATTGTTGACGTATCCATGGAGACGGAGATGTTTGTATGATGGGATGTATGAGGGTTGTTGAGGGACAGCAGTGCTGCAGTTTTGATCTCATCCTCCCCCAGCGGCTAACTGCATCCTCAGACTGAGATGGAACTCTGAGTCTGTTGTAACTTTAAGTTTAATGAGTTTATTCTTTAGAATACATTTAGTTGCATTTACAGGTTTAGTCTGTTTAGTTAAAAAAAAGACTACATTACCCATCATGCATTTTGTGGCACTTCCTGTTTGATGCGTGTTTTGAGAGAAAAAGGTCTAGCGTGTACATGCCAGAGATGCTAAGTAAAAGTTGAAAAGTTTTACACGGTGTTCAGACTCCATTTCATTTTGCAACTAGCCAGAAATACAGAACATTATTTGGTGCCGAAACCCGGGAAATCTAGTCTGCAAAACAACGAAGGAAAATGGAAGAACAACTTGAAAGACTGATTCGAAAACGAGGAGCAGTGCGAGGAGCTACAACGAGACTCCTGCAAGTTATCCAAACGGAGCTAAGTCAGGAAGATGTGGATATGGGACGTTTGCGTGAGTTAATGGCTAACTTGTCTGCTAAAGAAGAATCTTTACTGGATTTAGATCGTGGGATTGAAGTAGCAACTGCTACGGGCGATTTGGAGGCAGAAATTACCAATGCAGAGGAATACAAGGAACGAGTCATTACGATGAGGACACGGGTACAGAGCATGATACGGGCTCGTGACAGTGAGATGCAGGCTCGTGAAAGCGTGAGTAACCCAAGGAGAAATGCTGTTGAAAGAGCGTCAATCCAGAACTCTGTCAAGTTGCCCAAGTTGACAATTCAGAATTTTAGCGGAGATATAAGTTTATGGAGAGACTTTTGGAACCAATTTGAGACTGCTATACATAAAAATGACACTCTGAGTAAAACAGAAAAGTTCACCTATTTGAAAACGTACCTAGCTGGCGCTGCAGCCAAAACAGTAGCGGGACTGATGTTAACAGACAGCAACTATGACCATGCACTGAAAATACTGCAAGACAGATATGGAAGAAAGGACATTGTAGTAAATGCCCACATGACAAAGTTACTGAATCTTGCCCCCGTGAAGAGAGCATCAGATGTAGGTGCTTTAAGAGAGCTCTATGATGAATGTGAGATCCAGACACGCAGTTTTGAGTCCCTTGGAGTTGTGTCAGAGACTTATGGCAGTTTGTCTGCCCAATCCTGCTGCAGTTGATCCCTGAGGAGATAGCTCTTCAATACAATCGGCAAAGAGGGACAAGTGATGAATGGCGAGTCTCTGAAGTGATGGATTTTCTTCAGAATGAGATTATTAGCCGAGAGAGAACCCTGCAGCTGACTCGAGGTAATAAGGACAGGGACAACCAGAGCAACCATAAGCTGTTTAAACGAACTGATGTAAATGTTGAACTGAGACAGAATAAAATGAGCATGCCCTCACCCGCTGCTTTGCACACTGCCAGCCAGAAGGCACTAACTTGTGTATTTTGTGATAGTGCAGAGCACAAACCTGAACATTGTCCTTCACACAATGTATATGAGCGGCTGGAAATGCTGAAAAAAATGGGAAGATGTTACTTGTGCCTAGGGCCACGGCACATAGCAAGAAACTGCAGACACAAAGACCTTTCGTGTGGCCGATGCAGTGGAAGACACCACAGTGCGTTATGTGAGAATGGTGAAGAGCCTGTGCCCACCACCACCGACAAGGTAGAAGATGTGGTCTCTTCATTTGCTACTCATTCTACGAAAGTGAAGCCTAAAGGCCCAAATACAGTGCTGTTGCAGACGGCCCAAGCGCATGCAGTGGGTCCAGGTGGACATGCAGTGGTACGCTGTTTGCTGGATGGTGGAAGCCAGAGGAGCTTTGTGTGTGAAAGGCAGTCGAGAGCCCTGAAGCTTCCTGTTGTGAGGCAAGAGACCTTCACTCTCCACACATTTGGCTCAGCTGCTCCTGTGACGACCAAACGCAACACTGTAAAGCTGGTCCTGGAGAATCTTTGGAACAAGGGACAGAAAATAGAAATTGAAGCAATTGAAACACCACATGTATGCACTGCTGTGATGAAGGTTCCAGGTGAGGAGATCCAGCGTGAACTAAAAAGAAGAGGACTGCAGTTCGCAGATGCAACAGAAGGTGGCCCTGATGACCCTGAGTTGTCAGTCTTGATAGGGGCAGACTATTATTGGAGCACGGTATCCGGCCGTGTAGAACGACTCACTGATACACTCGTTGCAGTTGAGAGTGTGTTTGGATGGTCAGTACAGGGTCCAGTGACAATGTCCAGTGTCACTGAAGCAACATGTATGCACATCCGCATTGAAGAAGATGCACTGATTTCAAGCCAGTTGAAGGCCTTCTGGGAAATAGAATCTCTTGGCATAGTGAAACAAGAACCAACTGATCCAGATGAAGAAGAGGCACTTCAAAGGTTTGAAAACACTACCCATTTCAAGAATGGACGATACGAAGTGGAGTTGCCATGGCGGCATGAAAACCCAGAACTCCCAGACAACTATAGAATAGCAAAAAGAAGATTTGAAGGTCTGAAACGGAGGATGCAGGCAGATGTTGTGTTTTTCCAAAGATACAGTGAGGTAATTGAAGACTACTTGAAACAGGGCATTGCTGAAGACGTGACTGAGAGTGAGTGCTCATCGGCAAATGTCAGTTACCACTTACCTCACCATGCTGTGCTCCGAGAGGACAAACTGACAACCAAGTTGAGGGTGGTGTTCGATGCCTCGTCACATGAAATGGACTCTCCCTCTCTTAATGACTGTCTGCTGACCGGCCCAAACCTCAATCCTGATCTGCTGGGCATATTAGTCAGATTTAGACTGCATGAAATTGCATTCATGGCAGATATAAAGAAGGCTTTTTTGCAGATTTCCTTGTCAGAGAAGGATAGAGATGCAGTGAGATTTCTGTGGCTCGCTGCCACACCCAAAGAAGACACGAGTGTGAAGCCGCGTGTGCTGAGGATGACAAGGGTGGTGTTTGGTGTGTCCCCAAGCCCCTTCCTTTTGGCAGCTACTGTGCGAAAACATCTGAAACAATATGAAGAACAGCACACTGCCCAGCTTCTGAAAGATTCATTGTATGTCGATGATTTTGTGGCCAGTGTTTGTGATGTTGACGAGGCTGTGTCTGTCACAACAGCAGCAAAGGACATCATGGCTGCCGCTGGCATGGACCTTTGCAAGTGGATGACTAACTCAGCAGCACTGAAAGAGAGGTGGAAGGAGACATCCATTGGGTCCACTGAGGAGCTAGATGCACACGGGACGGTGCTGAAGGTACTAGGCTTAGTGTGGAGAACACAGACTGATGACTTTGTGTTTGATTTTAGACCCCTGCTGGAGAAACTGACAAAGATTAGCACGAAGAGAAGTGTCCTGCAACACTCTGCCAGCATCTTTGACCCCCTCGGATTCCTAACACCTTACACCATAAGGGTTAAATGCCTGCTGCAAGAAATGTGGGAGAGAGGGCTGAGCTGGGATGAGGAGTTACCAGCTGATCTGACTCAACAATGGAAAAGCTGGCGCTCTGAACTCCCCTGATTCATCACATTTGTATCCCGCGCTGGTATGGAGGTAAAGATGAGGTGAGCGTCCAAACAACCAGACTTCACGTGTTTTGTGATGCTAGTGAGAAGGCGTACAGTGCCGTAGCTTACCTGCAGTGGGAAGACAGAGACGGAGAAATTACTGCCAGCCTGGTTGCCTCGAAGTCCAGAGTGGCACCATTAAAGAAGTTGTCTCTGCCACGTCTGGAGCTGATGGGAGCTTTAATTGGAGCAAGGTTGGGAAGAAATTTGATAAGCCTACTGAAAATGGAATTCCATCAACTTCACATGTGGACAGATTCAATGATTGTGTTGCACTGGATCCGCAGCTCAGCACACAAGTGGAAGCAGTTTGTTGCCAACAGGGTGACAGAAATTCAGTCACTCACCGACCCGGCCTTCTGGTTTCATTGCAAAGGAAAGGAAAACCCTGCTGATCTACCCACTTGTGGCCAAACCGTGATGAACCTGAGTCAGTGTCAACTGTGGTGGAAGGGGCCTGCGTTCCTGACCTTATGTGGATGTGAGGAAGAGGCTGATGAACAGTCAGCAGATGACACTGCGGTTGAAGAAGAATTGAAAGTAAGTGAGCATGTAACAGTACAACTCAGCACTGAGTGTGAAACAATAGAACCAGTGTTAGATCTACAAAGATACAGCAAGTTGAAGACAGCATTGCGAGTGACAGCATGGATACAAAGATTCACAGACAATGCCCGCTCCACCACAAAGAGACGTGGCGAACTTACAGCGGAGGAAATCTCTCACGCAGAAAGGTACTGGATTAGAGTAACACAACACCAAAGCTTCACTCAAGATGTCACTCTCTTGAAGTCTGGGAAAACATTGAGTAAAGATTCTAAAATCAGAGAGTTGAGGCCTTTCTTAGATGAGAGTGGACTGATTTGTGTTGAGGGCAGGCTACAGCAGTCAGACTTCAGTTTCCGACAACAGCACCCATGGATTTTGCCTGCAAAGAGCAAGTTCAGCGAGATGTTAGTTCAGCATAACCACCACAAACTGATGCATGCAGGCGTGCGGGACACACTGGTGCAGTTAAGAGAAACATATTGGATACTCAGAGGAAGACAGCTTGAAGAGTGTTCTGTCAAGGTGTCATGTATGCAGAAGATTCAAGGCGAAGCCTGTGCAGCAGGTTACTGCTCCGTTGCCCCGTGACAGAATCACTGAATCCCCTCCATTTGAAGTCACAGGTGTGGACTTTGCTGGGCCGCTTTATGTAAAGGTTAGTAATGTGATTACCAAGGCCTACATTGCATTGTTCACCTGCGCAGTGACTAGAGCAGTCCATCTGGAGCTTGTCTCCAGTCAGTCAACAGAGCACTTTCTGTTGGCTTTGAAAAGATTTATAGCCAGAAGGGGACTGTGTAAAGTGATTTACTCAGATAATGCCAAAACTTTCAAGCGAACAGAACAAGACCTTAAAGAACTGTGGAGAAGCATTAAAGATCCACAGCTCCTGGAGTACTTTTCAGATAGGGGAATAAGCTGGCGTTTTATTGCCGAACGAGCCGCCTGGTGGGGCGGGTTCTGGGAAAGACTAGTCCAGTCAGTGAAGACCTGTCTGAGGAAAGTGCTAGGACGAGCGTCTCTAAGCTTTGAGGAAATGACTACCATCCTCACAGAGGTGGAAGCTACTCTAAACTCAAGACCACTTACCTTTGTCAATAATGATCTTAGTGAGCCACAGCCGCTGACACCTGCCCATTTCCTTGTGGGAAAAAGACTCACTGCTCTGCCACCTAAGCAGCTTCCAGCTGTTAGCGGGATTGCAACCTTGAACCGAGAGGAGATGACCAGGAGATGGCGCTACCGGCAGTGCCTCATGACAAGATTCTGGAGCAGCTGGCGAAAGGACTATCTCTTGGACCTGAAGTCAGCTCATCGCTGTGACAACCAGCAGCCTACTTCTTTGAAAGTGGGCGATGTGGTCCTCATTGGAGATGATCACATGCCACGACAGACCTGGAAGCTGGGAAGAGTTCATGAACTGTTTCCTGGCCGTGATGGGAAAGTGAGGTCCTGTGCGGTCCGCACATCACAAGGGACTTTGCTGAGGAGACCAGTTCAACTGCTATATCCTTTAGAGACTGAATGATGAACTTTGGTTCATTGGGGGGGAGGATGTTGTAACTTTAAGTTTAATGAGTTTATTCTTTAGAATACATTTAGTTGCATTTACAGGTTTAGTCTGTTTAGTTAAAAAAAAGACTACATTACCCATCATGCATTTTGTGGCACTTCCTGTTTGATGCGTGTTTTGAGAGAAAAAGGTCTAGCGTGTACATGCCAGAGATGCTAAGTAAAAGTTGAAAAGTTTTACACGGTGTTCAGACTCCATTTCATTTTGCAACTAGCCAGAAATACAGAACAGAGTCGGAACTCTTCAGCGAGGCACACAGTAGTTGGCATGGAGACCACATGCCTCACAGTCAGAGCAGCTTGGAGACCTCAGGCTCAGGAGACTCCATGCCTCACAGTCAGACTTCGACTCCAGGACATCAAGTTTGTTCCCAGCTCAGACTGCGTCTCAAGCAAGGCTTCAACCTCAGAGAAAACGAACAATATCAGTAAGACAGTAAGACAGGCACATCTATAGTGTCCACAGAAAGGAGAAAGTAAGACAGCAAGACTTCAACCTCAGAGAAAACTAACAATATCAGTAAGACAGTAAGACAGCCACATCTATAGTGTCCACAGGAAGGAGAAAGTAAGACAGCAAGACTTCAACTGGTAACACTTTAATTTACAGCCCGTGAATGTGATGTACAAAAACAGAAAGTAAGACAGTCTCACCTGTAGTGTCCACAGAAAGTAAGACAGTCTCACCTGTAGTGTCCACAGAAAGTAAGACAGTCTCACCTGTAGTGTCCACAGAAAGTAAGACAGTCTCACCTGTAGTGTCCACAGAAAGTCAACAGAGAAGTTTAATATTCCATGAACAGAGATCAACAACAGAAAAAAACATTTTCTAATTTGATATAGCATGCTCCATTATGTGTGTGTGTGTGTGTGTGTGTGTGTGTGTGTGTGTGTGTGTGTGTGTGTGTACATGCTCCATTATTTTCCATTATTTTCTGCCATCAGACCAAAGTTTAAAACACACACTTTGGGCCTACCTCTCCAACACACATTTGTGTGTGTGTGTGTGTGTGTGTGTGTGTGTGTGTGTGTGTGTGTGTATGCTCCATTATTTTCTCCCATCAGACCCAAGTTTGATACAAACACTTTGGGTCTCATTCTCCTACCAATCATACATTAGAATGTGTGTGTGCGTGCGTGTATGTATGTGTGTGTGTGTGTGTGTGTGTGTGTGTGTGTGTGTGTGTGTGTGTGTGTGTGAGTGTGCACCAATGCTCTACTCCACTGAGTGGGAGCCAGTGTAATCATGATGGTGGATTTGAGTAATCAACAGCAGCTAAGATGCTTTGTGATTGGCTCTCTCAGGAGTGTAAGTGCTCCCACAGGCTTGTGATTGGCTCTCTCAGGAGTGTAAGTGCTCCCACAGGATTGTGATTGGCTCTCTCAGGAGTGTAAGTGCTCCCACAGGCTTGTGATTGGCTCTCTCAGGAGTGTAAGTGCTCCCACAGGATTGTGATTGGCTCTCTAAGGAGTGTAATTGCTCCCACAGGATTGTGATTGGCTCTCTCAGGAGTGTAAGTGCTCCCACAGGATTGTGATTGGCTCTCTAAGGAGTGTAATTGCTCCCACAGGATTGTGATTGGCTCTCTCAGGAGTGTAAGTGCTCCCACAGGCTTGGACACAAACACATGTTTTCTGCCCTGACCAAAATCAAATAAATAAATAAATGTACCGTACGGCGGTACCAAACTAGGACATCTCAGCACAGCCGTTGGACTCAAGCACATCAAGAGACCAATTACTTAACCATCACCATTATCATGTGCATGACACACACACACACACACACACACACACACACACACAAAGCATAGGCTAACCTAAATAAGCCTAGTGGGTTTACTGGGTATCCCAGAAACACTTTTGAAAAGTCTACCCCAGATAACACACACACACACACACACACACACACACACACACACACACACACTCACACACAAAGCATAGGCTAACCTCAATAAGCCGAGTGTGTTTACTGTTGAGTATAAATCATGTGCATAATAGACACACACACACACACACACACACACACACACACACACACACACACACTCACACACAAAGCATAGGCTAACCTCAATAAGCCGAGTGTGTTTACTGTTGAGTATAAATCATGTGCATAATAGACACACACACACACACACACACACACACACACAAAGCATAGGCTAACCTCAATAAGCCGAGTGTGTTTACTGTTGAGTATAAATCAAGAGCAGGCTACCCACTGCTGTTCCATAGTCTTTGCAGTAGGCCAAGGCTTTGTGTGTGTGTGTGTGTGTGTGTGTGTGTGTGTGTGTGTGTGTGTGTGTGTGTGTGGGCTTTGTGGTGAGTTGGTTCAGCCTAATTCCATAGCTGCAGTTTGTGTGCTAAGAATAAAAACATGAATTAATCAGTCGCACTTTCTGGAGGATCTCAAATCTGTGCTGGAGTGTGTGTGTGTGTGTGTCTGCTCAGCTGGAGCTGGGACTCTCCACACCCATTAGCATCAGTTCCAGCACAGTTCGCAGGAGGCTGGAGGCCACTCAAAGCTGCAGCTAGCGGTTAGCACATGTAGCCGGTGGCGGCCCGCACCGTACACGGGTCTCGAACCCACCACCCCGCAAGCTACAAACTCCTGGCGTGGGAGTGGAACACTCTAACCACTGAGCTAAAAGCCAGAGCTTCTAACTCTGCCGTTAGAAGCGCCCAAGGAATTGGGTGATGAGGATTTACATGTACTGCCACCAAGCTAGTCGAGCTAGCTGGCATCTGTTACACACACACATAACACAAACTACTACATTATTAGCACTGTAGCATCAGTTAGCATATTCAACACAAACTACTGGGCTATTAGCAGTGTTGCAGCAGTTAGCATATACAACACAAACTACTGGGCTATTAGCAGTGTTGCAGCAGTTAGCATATTCAACACATACATCAAAGATCAGAATGCCTCTGCAGGTGTTGGATATGTCTACAACCAATCAGGAAGTCTTTGAAAAAGTAAATGTATGCACATCCCACCTCGCTGAGGCCAGGTGCAGGACAAGAAGACGTATCAGGGCGGGTCGAAACATTGTGTTATGCTTTTAACTCAATAAAAGAAACTTCTCCGGGAGAATGCAGTGTGCAGACTCCAGACTCCTCCTCTCTTCTTTACAACCAATCAGGTCACTGATTGCAGAGATAAGAGTAGGATGCACCTCAATCACACATATTAAGCCTGACTCCGTTGAGTTGGGTAGAAGTCAGTTTGTGATCTCATCTAGACAGGAATGAGTGGAAAAGGGCCCTAGGATCACAGTGGAAAAGG
The DNA here is from genome assembly GCA_027497455.2 of Sardinella longiceps. Taxonomy (NCBI): domain Eukaryota; kingdom Metazoa; phylum Chordata; class Actinopteri; order Clupeiformes; family Clupeidae; genus Sardinella; species Sardinella longiceps. Next base: position 8,248 of record JAODXP020000842.1, on the reverse strand, counting down.
GCCCTAGGGTGAGGATCAGAGTGTAAAAGGGCCCTAGGCTGAGGACCACAGTGGAAAAGGGGCCTACGACCACAGTGTATAAGCTGAGGATCGCAGTGGAAAAGGGCCCTAAGCTGAGGGTCACAGTGGGAAAGGGCCCTAGGGTTAGATCACAGTGGAATGAGCTCACAGTGGAAAAGGGCCCTAAGCTGAGGGTCACAGTGGAAAAGGGCCCTAAGGTTAGATCACAGTGGAATGAGCTCCCAGTGGAAAAGGCCCCTCTGCCAGACTGATGTACACAGTAGATCTCTATGGGTGAGAAGAGAAGCAGGCTTGTCCATCATTCACATGTATGTGTGGATCTCAGCAGGCAACAGTGGGGGCAAAGTTTTCAAGGCTTTTATCTAAGCTGAACTGAGTTCAACTGTGTGTGTGTGTGTGTGTGTGTGTGTGTGTGTGTGTGTGTGTGTGGAGTGTTTTATCTAAGCTGAACTGAGTTCTATCTCCATGTGCAGCCCACTGAGCCTAAGATGGAGATCTCCATGGTGATCACATTCATTCCACAACTTTGTCTTTGTCATCGCCGGGATGGCCAATAAAAAACACATTAGAGCTGCTCTCCCACCTAGAGTCGTCTGAGAGGGGCGCGGAGTGTGTTTAAAAGACTTGTGTGTGTGTGTGTGTGTGTGTGGCACGGAGTGTGTTTAAAAGACTTGTGTGTGTGTGGCACGGAGTGTGTTTAAAAGACTTGTCTGAGAGTGGGAGGCAG
>JAODXP020000841.1:0-20826 GCA_027497455.2 Sardinella longiceps | reverse complement strand
AATGTTGTAATTGGATTTTAAAAAAAATTACATCTAATACTTTAGCAGATGCCTTTTGTCCTACATTTGCCAACTATTACAGTAATTCAGGGCAAGTGTCCCCTAGAGCAGTGTTTCTCAAACTTTTTCAGACCAAGGACCACTTTGCCCAAAAAATATTTTTCAGGGACCACCTACCCTCGCGCCCCCTCACCAAGTCGCATGCTGCTACCCCTTACCCTTTGACCAAATCAACAGGCATTTCTAAATTGCCATTTATGGGCACTTCAAATTCAGACAGCTTGAAGTTTTTAATGTAAATTACAGGCCTGCTTCATAGTATTCATTGAACCACTCCTCTTTGGCTTTAAAATAATTTTAGTGAGAAACAGATCTAAATAAACAGTATTTTTTTGGAATCCTCTCGCGGACCACTTGAGCTTACTCGCGGACCACCAGTGGTCCCCGGACCACACTTTGAGAACCATGCCCTAGAGCAACGTAGGGTTAATTTTCTTGCTCATGGGCACAACGGTGGCAGCCATAATTCGAATCCACAACTTCCAGACCACTAGCAGCTACTAGTCAGGGTCCTTAACCCCTATGCTACCTCCACCTTGGTAGGTGCCCTGTATGGCGCAGTCCCCATTTGGGATCATCTTGGGCTGGCATAGGCCCCACAGTGGGCCCACTGTAGAAGCACTAGCCATTGTACATTGTACACTGACCCAGGTTTTCACTGACTCGCCAGAAGTTACCTTGTTCACATATCAGAGAGAGAAATGGAATCTATCACTACAAGAATGAGTCGCCATTAGTTCTCTATCCTGGCAACACTGAGCAACATGCTGAACTTGTCAGCTGCGCAAAAGAAGTGACTGACCACAAGCAAGGTGACTAACATGATTTTGTGCAGGTTTCTGGATCAGGTGATGAAGATTCAGCAGGTGCCAAAGATTCAGGCATTTGCCATTTTCATTAAACACATCTGCAAAGTGGTTGACCAGCGAGAAAGTCGTCAGTTTTATGTTAGTACTTCTATTTTCCTTTGTTGCCCTTCCTTCCTGTATTTCCTGCAGTGATGGATGGACAGGTTCAATTCAAGATTCTTTGCCACTGATACAGTCAGAACTGTGAGTGAATGATAGATAGATATATACTTTATTGTCCCAGAGGGAAATTTGCCACAGCTTTATTAAACAACTTCAAGTAAACAACTGGTGTCAACTTGAGCAATCTGATGAAATTGTGCTAAATTACATTTTCACCCAAAATACAAGTACATTCAGTGCGGAAGACCAAGAGGAAATAGGATAGGTGAGAGGTGAGAAGTAGCTAAAGGCATGGATGGACAAGGTATAAAGCTCCCAGAATAGAGGTGTAAGGTTCCTGTTACTGAAAGCTCTCTTGAGACTTTCCAATTTGCCATACAAAAACAGGCTTGGGTTTCCCAAAGCCTTCTTAATAATGCTAAGTAGTACTTATCATAGACTTATAAACATAGACTAGAACTACCTTAAGAATGATTTGAGAAATGCAGCCCAGGTCGAGACAAATCAAAGATACAGTACTTATTTCAATATGACTCAATGATAGAGAAATTACATAAAGAGTATTGACACCGTCTATGAAAATAAGCAAAACAGCTCTCACAGCACCTGGTCACACCCTCCCCTCTCACACCAAATTCCCCTCAGCAGGTGCTTATATGCAAATATTATGGTTTTAAAGAGGGAAGTTGGTGTAATCTTTCTGTTGCCTTGTACAGTAATTGCATAATACATTCTCACAGTCTCACCTCACCTGAACTAAATAACACAATGCCTGCCTTATACATTTACTGTTTTATTGCTTTATTTTAAATAGTGCCTTTCTCAACTTACTTGTAATTGGCAGTATGGCATTTTATGGGGTTGCAGTTGTTGTTTGTTTTTTGGTAACACATTACGGTAAGGGTATATGAATTATCATGAATTCAAGCATGAAATCATTCATGATTAATTCGAGATTCATGCATTACTTCATCTCTGAATATCTTGAGTCATCAGGAATTAACACAAATTCATTGTTTATCATTAATGACCTCCTGCTGAAATAGCACAAGATCCTAAACATTAATTACTCTGGGTGCATCCTCATGAGTCATGATTAATTAGCATGATCATGATGACTTCATGTTTGTGCCCCCTCAACTAAAGTATTGGCAGGGTTCAACATTTGCAAATTGTACAATTGGATGGTCCTACCAATGGTAAAGAATATGCTCTTTCCATTTATTTCTTTTTTCTTGCTAACAGACCGTTACACAGGTGCACTCTTTTGAATAAGGCCGGCATCAACTAAGCATTATTTTTTAATGTGTGCATCATATTTGTGGCCCCTCAGATGAAGTGATGAAAGTGACATGAATTACAGGTCATGAGTCATGGTCATGAGTTCAGCATGTTTGTGTCCTCTAAACTAATGTGTTGACATGGTTAAATAAGTAAAATTCTTGATAATTAATCATGACTCATGATGATGTACCCAGAGTAATTAATGCTTAAGATCATGTGCTATTTCAGCAGGAGGTCATTAATGATAAACAATGAATTCATGCTAATTCTTGATGAGTCATTAGATATTCAGAGATGAAGTAATGCATGAATCATGAATGAAATCATGCATGAATTCATGATAATTCATGTACCCTTACCGTAAAGTGTTACCATTTTTTTTTACATTTCAAAATCATGTCTCTCTCTGTCTTATTATGTCAACATGTCCACCAAACAGTGTGTATGGTTATTATTTTGATATATGGTTTATCATTTGTTGAAAAGTTTGTTAACAATGCAGTTTGTGAAGTTGCAGAAATATGAAGAGATATAGCCTTCTGTATTATAATACAGTCATCTTTCAATTTCAGTTATTTTTGATTGTTTATCACAGCAAGAAGTGCCTGTTTGAAATGTTAGACCACTGACCACACACATTTCATCTGATGCACAGATGGTGTGTGACCAGAACCCCATAAGCAAGTTAACAAAGATATTAATGCCAAATCTTGCTGTGGGGTAGTGTGGTCTTTTAGGCTATCGATTGTATGTCAAAATGTCATTGACATTCTCTAGCAGCTGCGTTTTGTAGGCTACTCGAACATTGAAAAAAGTGTCAGAATCCAAAGGTTGGAAAGAAGTGCCAGTCCACTTCAAGCACTGGTTGCAGATGACTTGGAATGGGAAAACAAATACTGTAATAATTGCTATTATTTTAATGTTGTATATCATGGCCCCAGGCTAGTCAACACTCACTGATTCAATCTGTCCAAAAAGATAGAACAATAGAACTCATTAGATCAGGTATGATATTTAAATGTACTAGCAGTATAGAGATTTTACCTCTTTAATGTGGAGAATTCAACTTGGTGATTTGATTATGTAGGTCGTCAAGAGTGTTCATGGGAGGGACCTGATACCTGCTAGACCTGACAGATGTGAAAGAATATTATATTTCTGTGTACACAATGCTCAGCAGGTAAGCCACTGAAGTAGTCCACTGAAAAGTGTTCGCTGGAGAAAGAAAGCATGGGCACCCTACGGGGAAGTTAGGATAATTCACACTGACTCCTTAGAGTCATCCTAACTTCATTTTCAGACAATGTGAAAAATCAATGTTTGCGGGGCCCAAAATTATTTTCTCAAAGAGCCTAAATGTTTTTAACAACACCCCTAAAACAAAGGCCAAACTACAGAAAGATGTGGCAAGACTACTGACACCAGTCCACAATAAAGTTTCATGAGTGTGCCATCTAGTGGTAGAATTAGAAAACACTGAATTGCATTTGGAACTACATCTCTCTAAAATGGTTCTAAAGAAACAGTAGGCCTACATTTTATATTATAGGGTGGCTTGTTAGGCTAGTAGAAACCTGCAGTATAGGTTAATAATAATGGTGCTCACACAAAATATTGACAGGCACAATTTGGACATGTTTGCAGTCCAGTGTTTAGACATTACTGGCCGTATAGTGAGTTCTTTTCAGGGGACATTAAATCTACACTGCTACACAAGCTGTACAATGACTACTTCCAGTTGTGTCAAAGTAGAAAAGCTTGTTTCCTTGCATTGTTGTGTGAGTAAAATTACCACCTGCTGAGTCTGAATGTCTGTCTGGGTGTTTTCAGGAAATCAATTCAACAAATCAACAAATTAGCATAAAGAAAAACAGGCTAAACGTACAGTGATGACCTTTCTGTAAAGAGTCTGTGGTGTACAGGAGAACAGTACCAGTACATGATCTGACTCTTTTTAACCCAGTTTGATTTGTGTTGGAATTGTAGAACAAATATGGATAACACATTTAGCAAACAAACATGTCAGAGTTAGCTATTAGTAAATGGCTATTGGTGCATAAACACACTTGATGGTACCCTTATGGGCAACGTGTGGATCTGAGTGATTGAAAAAAACTGACTCTGATATGTATGCAAAGGTATGCAGTTTAAATGAGAAAAAATGAATGGAAAAGTGTGTTTCCAATGCTACACATTGTACTGCATAAAGTCAAAAGGGGGCACTAGACTTCCGGTTGCTCGATTGTGTGTGTGTGTGTGTGTGTGTGTGTGTGTGTGTGTGTGTGTGTGTGTGTGTGTGTGTGTGTGTGCGCGCGCGCCTGCTGTGGCTCTGTTCTGTAGCCTACAGGAAGGAGCCAGAGGCTTCATTGGCCTAGGCTATACGTTTTTACACCAACACTCATCTCACTTCTCACCAAAGAGAAAGAAAGGGAGAGAGCAGAGTAAGGACACACACACACACACACACACACACACACTTTACAAGCACAGAACAGGTTAGAGATGACATGTAGCCTACCACTATTAACCATGTCCATGCAAACTAAATGCACAGACCCATAGCCACTTGAAAAAAATAATAAAATAAAATAATTAATTGACAATTTAACCTTTTATGTACAGTACATGTAAACACACAAGATCCAACCCATCTAGAGTGAAGAGGATACATCAAGAAATAAAGAAACAACCACTCAAACATTTTTAACTACTTTATATCAGTTGTCACACATTACATGGCGTAATATGATGACTATTTATACATGAATCAGAAATACTATTTTCAATAAAAAGCCAAGGCTAATTACATTTTTTAATGTCAACCATATTGGTATTTTGTTAGCATTTGTATGTTTAATTTTTTTTTTTTAAACAGGCCCAGTCATGAGTTTGTTTTTATTCAAAATAACATAACAATAACAGAAAGTTTTCAATATCTGAACTGTACATAAATGTTTTTTTTGGCCTTGTATTTTTCAGTTTGTATTGTCCTTTTGAACTGTGTGGTTTCATAGCAATGTTGCGATTATGATTATTAATATCTGATAAGCAACTTGCAAAACCTACGGAAGAGCTTTGGGGCCATTAGGAGACATATATTTTGCAAATCTCTGAGAAATAAACTCAGAATTTCTGATAAAAAAAATGTCGAAATTTTCGAGAAATAAAGTCAAAAGTTTTGAGAAAAAAGTAGAAAATTTAAAAGCCAAAACTTTTGAGAAATAAAGTCTAAATTTTCGAGAAATAAAGTCGAAACTTTTGAGAAAAATAAAGTCTAAATTTTCGAGAAAAAAGTCACAAATTTAGTCGACCCAGAAGTAGGTCATTCAGAGATGTCAGACTTCGTCTGCTAGGCTTGGTGCTGCTGCTATGGAGGACTTATTCAAATGTTATTTTGAGGTTGGATTTACTAACAGAGAGATCCTTGACGTCTTAGCACAGAATCACAGTATTGTGATTTCTATCCTGACATGAAGAGGCGGTGTCGTGAACTTGGACTGTGCAGGAGGCGAAATCAGTCGGACATCGACAATGTGATAGCCTTGTGCAGGAGGAACTGAGTGGGAACGGCCAGATGCAGGGCATGTGTTGTGGGTTAAGGTGTATACCACCAACAATGACCCTAAAGTCATTGCCTCGTATTATCAAGTGCATCGAGTTGTCTTTCCCCCAGATAACCAATTGGCTGATCAAACAGAAATCTACTGACCCTCACTGGCCAAGTACTCAAAGCCGGCATTTCCATTATCTTGAACTAAACATGCCGTGGCACACCGCCTGTGACCCTGCTGCGCGCTGCATGGCAAGGTCCGCCTCACGGGCACGCAAAGTGGAGAGAATTCGCACACCCAAATATATGGAATATAGCTTCCCCAACCCATCGCAAGCACCAAGAAGGAAGCTCCGGAGTGATTTCAAGCATAGCCCTGTTGAACAAGCCTGCTAAATGCACTAGTTAGCGAGTGGATCAAAATTATTTGGAACAGCGTAGACCAAACGCGAATGCAGAAGCAAACAAGCACTTAACTCCAAATCAATGGAAACTCAGATTATTCAAAACCGAAAGTAAGATCTGAGGTGCAGGTGACTCTATAAAGTGCTTGTTCGCCATTGCGTTCGCATTCGGTCTATGCTGTTCGAAATTCTTTCAGCCTATGCGAAATCTAGTGCTGTTAGAAAGCTCATGCAAAAGGGTTATGCTTAAACTTACTCTATCCTTTAATCCTCTATCCTCGGAGCTATCCATTAATGGCCCCCAAACAGCACAAAACACCTTGGCAGGTGGAATTTTTTCCGCTACTATGCTCAGCCAATGACCCTCCCACTTTGTTCAGGTTTTAATGACAGCATGGCATGGCAGCACCCCAGATTTATGAATAGACCACTTGCAGCCAACCTCAAAAAGTCATGGGAAGTCTTGGTTTTTATTGGAGAAATTAGCGTCAAGCAGCTGTCCTAAGAAGCTGATCGTCCGTTTCCCAAAAGCATAGTTGCTAACCAGTTACTACTTCACTCAATCAACCAGGCTTCCACTGAGTACTCAGTGATGAGGGAGCTGCTGAAATGGTCTGAAGAGGCAATGGAGGTTGGTCAAGAGTATGTCCTCAACACGTTTGACCTTGGAGGTTGCATGAAGGCTTTGCCTCTAATTTGGAAATTCCCAGATGAATACAAAAAGCATGTAATCACTTTAGGACCCTTCCATACTACCATGAACTACATTGACATGGTGAAAGGACACAAATATAAGGGCTCAGGCTATGCTGAAATCCTTATTGAGGTAGAGCTAGTCACTAGTGGCTGTCTGGATGGTGTCTTAAAGGGGAAGGCATATAGCAAAGCACTGTTCGGTCTCAAAACCATGAGTGAAGCAAAAGAACGACTGTTACTTGAGAGATTCATAGAAGAGCAGGACATGGAGGTCCCCAATTCCAAAGCCCTCTTCGATCTAGTCCAGTGTTTCTCAAACTTTTTCAGGCTGAGGACCACTTCATGCCCAAAATCATTTTTCAGGGACCACCACCCCTCGGCCCCCTCTCCAAGTCAACCCTTTATCGCTACCCTTTTAACTAAAGCAGCGAGCTTTCATACGCACTTTTGGGCACCTCAATATTAAGACGGCCTATATAATATAAATTATAGGCCTGCCGTATAGTATTCAGTGAACCGCTCATCTTTAATCTTCAAATAATGTTAGACACAGACTAAATTCACGTGTATGATTTTTGCAAATCCCCTCGCGGACCACTTGAGCTTGGTCGCGGACCACCAGTGGTCCCCGGACCACACTTTGAGAACCACTGATCTAGTCCAAACCTGTAGTCGTGAAAACCTTGATCTTGCATCAAAGGATGCCTCCACGTTCGATTTCCTCAAGAAACAGGAGGCATATGAAAACAAGGTGCACGCTGGCCATGTTGATAAGACTGCCAAATTATGGCTAAATGTCATCGATCATACACGCCTAATCCTAATGTTGGAGTCCTCAACTTGGCCCTATTCCATAAATGCAACGGAGACATGGCAGACCTATTCTTTGCATACGATGAGCCAAATTACTCAAGTTAATTCACATTTCAGACAGACACATGAGACATGCAGAATGATGAGTAAACTAGCACACAATGTCATTATGTGTAGTGATGATAATGAGCCATGAATGGAAAAATCCGGAGTGAATCAACATGTAGCCCTTCTGTTTTATTGACCCATCCCACGTGACGTCAGCGCAAAGGTAAGCACCATTTTGGACATGGATTTCCAGTAGTCTACCATGGCTAACAACGAAGAACAAGCGAGTAAAGCTTTCGAAAACAAACACAAGTGGACTAAATGAGCTTTCGTCTAAACTGAATAGTAGGCTTTTTCACATGCATAAGTGGAATTGAACATGGTTAAGTTGTTAGTGCTAAACTAACTTGTTTCAGTGTGCACATGCAGTTTGGACGGCCACTAGTGGCTCACAAGCCCCACGTTCCCGACCCCTGTACAGTAGCCTACTAACACTACAGACACCGATCCTTCAATAATAACATTACAGTGCTTGGTTCTGGTAGCTGCAGATTTATGACCGGGCCCATTTCTCAACAGATTAAGCAGACACTGACAGTTCATAACATTTTGTTTATCCTGATCCTGATGGCCGACGTTAAATGAAAATGTAAACAAACCTTAGCTTAGTTGGCGACCACCGGCTCCAGGGACGATCCACTGATGTAGGCTACACATATGACCCAGCCTGACACAAAATACTTGTAGGCATCGAAACTCTTAAAAGCTTTCAGATCACTACCTGTGCATGGCGATGGACTGTTAATGACAAACTGGTACAGATCTCTGTATGGCGATTGATTGTTAATGAAATACTGGTGCAGATCATGAGGGATGATGTCGGGTTAGCCGTGAACTTCCGAATGTCGGTGAACAATCCTGACGGAAGCAGGTAATCGTCATTCTCTATGCCTGCTAATCTCAACTTTTCCACCTCTCCCTCTGCTCACCCTGTAAATGCTCTACATTGCGGGACAGTGAAGGTGTTTTCTGCATTTTATTTTAGACCTTTTTTGTTTTTCATATTCGTTTTCTCGTCCATTGCACAGTCCACTACATATCCAAAATGTCACGAAAGTCACGTGGCTGGGAAGGGTCAATAGTGCAAAACGCTGCTGATAGCCACCGCAATCACTCAATTTCATGCAACGCAGACTGAGATAGCGAAACGGCAGCTAACAGTAACAGAATGGGGCATTGCAAAACGAAAGCAAAACGATTAGGTCTCGTTTTTGACATGCCTCATTCAGTTAGTGTTAGCTGCTGTTTTGCAAACTTGGTCTACGATGCACAAAATTCGATCATTGAAGTGGCTTTCAGTAGCGCTTAGCAGTATAAAACAGCAAGGCTACGTGTTGATTCACTCCGGATTATACCTTTAATAATATTCTACCCCTTCTCTACAGGCAGTTGGTATGGCTGGATTTGTCTCTAACAAATATCGGTCCCTTCCCGGTGCCAAGGAGCTGTTGAAGAAAGGTGGCATTGCAGTGGCACATTCACTCATCGCTGGTTCACTCTGTGTGGTGGACAAGACAAATTCTGCAGGTAAGCTACATAAATGAGCTATTACTCTTTTGTTTCGCAGCAAACTACTTACGTTACTGAAAATATAAATACAATGTCAGGTGGGTTCACAGGTCTTTTCTCCATGTTTGGTGCACAACATCAACTATGGCTCAGAACTTTGAAAAGATGCTGGAGATGTGTCACCTTCTGGCTGACCCTGACAGCACAGAATTCTGGAAAACATTGAGATCTTGAGAGAGCGGAAGTCAAGAAATCAGAGGAGGCAGTTCAGAGGACTCTCTCAGCCATTCAGAACTTCACCAATCCTTTCTCCTTGGTTGACAAGGACCACCTCTATAACCTTGCATTTGGTGCCCCTGTTTCCTCTGAGGTAGAATGTGATGTCCTATGTGCTGAAGCAGTTGGTAAGAAGTCCAAGCATGCTTTCATCCAAGAACGTTTGGTAAAGCGCTCTTCTGAGGAGATGTTTTTTTTTGCGCCAATCAAGAGGAAGAAGCTCAAGACCTGGGATGCCTCAAACAAGACCGTCAAGCTCACTGGCTTCCAGGGGAAGGTATGAGAACCCATACTCCTTACTGATAACATTATGTTGCCATATTTGACATACAGGGTTTACAAGTACAAGTACAAGTGCAGTACTGTGAACAGAGTAAACTTCTCAAAGAGAGTGAAAGTCCCAAAAGATAGATGAACCTCTAGACCTTGATGAGCTCATGCGGTACTCTCTCTTCCCCGTGCCTCCCAGACTAGGCATAGCTGATGGATACTTTGACAACACAAACAAGGCTGCGATGCTACATGTCATGATGGAGGAAGTACCTGAAGATATGCGGTCTCCAAAAGAGGCTTTCTACATCCAAGATGGCGCCCACATAAACTCCATATTTCAACCCACATGGTACCCATGTAGAACCCAGTTAGAATGTATGGCTGGGACCCAGATGGGTCCAGAATATTTTGCCATGTTGGGACCCAGATAAAACCCAGTGTAATCCTATATGGAACCTATGTTGGCAAATGACATGGGGCCACTTGGAACCTGAGGACAATCCCACTTAAACTCCATATTTCAACCCATATGGTACCCATGTAGAACCCATTTAGAATGTATGGCTGGGACCCAGATGGGTCCAGAATATTCTGCCCTATTGGGACCCAGAAACCCCCCCGGTGTAATCCTATATGGAACCTATGTTGGCAAATGACATGGAGCCACTTTGGAACCCGAAGACAATCCTACATTGGACCCATACTGGGAGTGCATATGGTACCCACATGGGCCCCACTATCGAATGTTGGCTGGGCAAGGCACTTTTCCATGCAATGCTTAACCTCCCACCAACATTTGGGGGAATCTGTCTGCAGCTTCTGGATATAATATGGTGCAAAAACAGCATTTTGTCTTTTCCACAGATGCATTAGGCTAGTGACAATGGGCCCAAAATGTTGAGAGACCCCTACCCATGGTAGAACAAAACCCAACCATGTTTTTCATCATCTTTAAGGTCTCCCATATATGAAATGGATTCTTGGACAAAAATATTTTGCTGCAAAGATGGTTAAATTCATAGATATTGTCATACACCCCATAGCTTAAAAAAGAACAAAAATGGACCCTTGCCGAATGGGACTTAAGACATATAAACTGATTCAGAATCTTAATACAAGCTCTGAGACCTTTGAAACTTGGCATGTATGTAGCCAAGAAGTTGCTGTACCTTCTAGAAAAACCTGTGTGTGAATATCTTGAAGTATGCCATGTTTAGAGCCCTAAGAACACAAACCTAAAATAGGCGGACATGGAAAAAATTGGACACCTTTGCAGAATGTTTTTGTTTAGTTTGTGTTTGCTTTGGCAGGGAATGTCATAGAAGCACATGGTATGGCTTGTTGGAAAGGTGGGGTTGTGCTGAATCCAGCAGTACCCAATATGTAAATGTACCATGTATAATCAGGGTGCTACCTTCCTCAATGTATGAGGCGTCCCAAATTAAGGAAAATGATGCATTGATATAGGTCTCCAGTCCAAAGTCCATGATCAGTGCTCACAAGGCTGTTGACAATTTCATTGGTATAGCAAAGTACTGTACATTACATGAGTTAAGTACTAGTCTATATTTAGGATCAGCTACATTTCATAATAATATATTTCATATGACAAACTATAAAAATAAAAACAAAACATTAAAATTGAAAGATATTCAGGTAAGGTATAAGAAGGTCATGGGCAAGACGGGCTTAAGTGCACCTCCCATCAAGCCATTAAAAAATGGTCTGATAAGGTTGGATATATACTTAAATATTTCTTACCCTTTCTTCAGACATCCCCTAAAGCCCCCCTCTCAGAGTACAGGAATGAGAGAAGAGGGGGAGGGACAAACGTCTATTGGGTTTGATAGACAAATCATATGCTTATGATTTTTTTTATATTGTTTTTCTGGCCTATTCGTTCCACAGGTGATTAACAAATTTTAGTGTAGTGTATGTCGACAATAGCCATGTTGTGTATGGTGTAAATTGAGGTCATTTTAAGCAATATAAAAAGTATTCCAGGAAGGCATCACATAACCCACCTTTAGCATAGGCGGGAACTCTAGACATACAGTACCCTAGTGATAGTAAATGTATTTCCTCAGTACATATGTCTAGCTATCAGCCATAGGGAACCACTGTATTCAGACATTGCCTGTGTCTATCCAATTATGTGGACAGGGAGTTGGGCTTAGCGTTGTTTGAATCGGCTTGATCGTTGCTTGGATTGGTCGTATTTATAGCCATACAAAACGCCTTCTATGGCTCTGGCATAGTGCTATGCTATTGCATGCAGTTTGAAAGCTCATGGCCAGACAATACATTTTATGAATAGTCAGGTTTGTCAGGCTACAAGAGGTATTTTGATCTGTCTGTTAATCCTGCCTTATGTTAGTTGGAATGATATGAAATTGACCACGCTGAGATGCATAACATAAGACCTCATAGTTCACTGGTAGATCCTGACACCAGGTCAGTCATCCTGAAACAGCCAGATTTCTGTCGAGGCCCCAGCCATGCTCTGCCTGCAAACCAGTCTCAGAGAATCTAAAATCCAAGTTATTTTGGTGCCAGTCACCGACTCAAATTGTCAATGGAAAGCCAGACCATTATTAACCTAATTTGCCAGGTTATTAGCTTTGGAGCTAAACTGTATACTGCAATATTCAGTCCTTCTGTCTCACCAGGGATAACCAATTTTGAGCTATGCAGTTGGCAATCAAACCATTCTCCTGGCAGGGATATGACTCCTGTCACATTCCCTAGTAGCCCTGCTATACTGTTAAGCGACCTTGAGCATCATGAAAGGCACTATATAAAACGAAGTTGTTGTTATTATTATTATTATTATTATTATTATCATCATACAGCACTAGGGTGTCCACAGCCCAAAGCCCAAGCCTATCAGATATTCAGCACTAGGGTTTCTACTGCCCAAAGCCCCGTCTGTCAGTTATTCAGCACTAGGGTATCCACTACCCAAATCCCAGCCTATCAGCTGTCCAGCACTAGTGTGTCCAAAACCCAAGCCAATGAGCTATGTAGCACTAGAGTGTTCACTGCCCAGAGCCCAAGTCCATAAGCTATCCAGCACTAGGGTGTCCACAGCCCAAAGCTCAAGCCTATCAGTTATCCAACACTAGGGTTTCCACTGCCCAAAGCCAAGGCTATCAGCTATTCAGGACTAGGGTGTCCACTACCCAAAGCCAAGCCTATCACCTATCCAGCAATAGAGTGTCCGCTGCCCAGAGCACAAGTTAATAAGCTATCCAGCGTTAGGGTGTCCACTGTCCAAAGCCCAAGCCTATCAGCAAGAAAGCACTAGGGTTTCTACTGCCCAAAACCCAAGCCTATCAGCTATCCCCGGCACTAGGGTTTCCATTACCCAAAGCCCAAGCAGCTATCCAGCACACTGCCCAAAACCCAAGCCTATCAGATAGCAGGGACTAGGGTTCCCACTGCCCAAAGGCCAATCAGCTAGCCAGCAGTAGGGTGTCCACTATTCAAAGCCCAGGCCTAGCAGCTATCCAGCACTAAGGTGTCCACTGCCAAAGCCCAAGTCTATCAGCTATGCCCAGCGCAAGGCTGTCCACTGCCTAAAGCCCAGGCCTGTCAGTCATCCAGCACTACAGGGTGTCCAATGTCCAAAGGCCAAATCTATCAGCTATCCCCAGCACAAGGGTGCCCACTGCACAAAGCCCAGGCCTATCGGTTATCTAGCACTATAGGGTGTCCACTGCCGAAAGCCCAAGTCTATCAGCTATCCCCAGCACTAGGGTGTCCACTGCCAAAATTCTAACCCAGCACCTCATCTTACCTCACTCACGTCAGATGTGGCGCTACGCGCGTTCATCTGATATTCAGCGATAGACGAATTATTTCAGGAGCCAGAAATCCTTGAATCTAACTGGGCAAACGGCTTGTCCATCAATTTAATTGACGTACACTGCAGCCAACCACATCATAACCAACCGATGACGCTCGTTACGTTTGTTGGATTGGTTGGATTCAAAACAGTTGCTTCTTCGCTACGTCACACCCTCTACAGCAGCCAGCGGCCCTGATTGGTCCGGTTAGAGAATAATGGCTTGAAATCTCTCTGATGGGCTTCAACATCAGATCGTTGCGCGGAAGTGCCTTACGAAAGTTACGTAGCGCATGATCTGACGTGAGTGAGGTAACACCTCATCTACTTTGGAGACCAATGCTGAGTGGTCAACAGAGGATGAGTGGATGTCTGAAAGTGACTGAATGAGACTGGTCATTGAAAAAAGTGGCAGACTGATGACCATGGCAGATGGTGGATCAAGGGCCAGGAGATGTGGGCCATAAATGTGGAGAAAAGGCCTATGTGATGTACAGTACACAGTGCATACAAAGTAGCCTACTGCATTTTTACAGACATGCAATATTTTATGCACAAATATTAAAGTAGTCTAGTAATGGACTGATGTAATTAGGTGGTTTTAAATCCAACTTGCAATGCTTGTTTAAGCTATGTGAATAACTATTTCTATGGATGGATCTGCCCTCTGATGCAAATATAATCTAATTTGCTTAAGTGGTGTTTGATATTTAATGCAAACATGAAATGTGGATGGAAGTTGGATAGAAAACTGCTTATTGTCATATTATAGACCTACCATACTATTCCACACCCCTGCCCCCATACTTGATGACCCCTGTTTTATAATAAAAGGCGTTATATGATATCATTTATGAACATATCCTAAATGCAGAGCAGTACTTTACTTTGCTGTAATTTTCTTTGCCAATTTGTGAACATTCTTCTTAGCACTGACCGTGGACATGACTGGAGACTTGATTATGGATTCAGCACAACCCCACCAATGATTGGATATATCTATCAAACCCAGCTGGCATTTGTCCCTCCCCTCCTCTGATGTACGGGAACAAATATTTAAATCTACATCCAGTCTTGTCAGTACTTTAGACTTACCCTGGCGGTGGCAAATTGATATGCTCAACAGGTGCATCTAGCTATCAGCCATAGGGAACTATTGTATCAGAAATTGGCAGTGTCTATCCAATCATATGGATAGGGAGTCATTGGGTGGGCTTAGTGTTGTTTGGTCAGATTGGTTGTAGCTAGAGCCATACAAAGAGCTTTCTGGCTTTGATCATAGCCGGTCATAGCACTTTCCTATTGAATGCGGCATTTTGAAAGATTCCGCCTCTAGGCTCTATCCATCATGGTCAGACTATACATTCTATGTTGTATTCTGGCTTGTTTGGCTATTGTCAGACCAAAATGGTTTGATTGGGAGGTGCGCTTAAGCATGTCCTGCCCACGTTCTAATGTCTTTGAATTTAAATTTTTGTCTCCATATTTTGTCATATGAAATATATTATTATGAAATGTAGCTGATCCTAAATATAGACTAGTACTTACCTCATGTAATGTACTTTGCTATACCAATGAAATTGTCAACAGCCTTGTCAGCACTGACCATGGACTTTGGACTGGAGACCTATTTATATCAATGCATCATTTTCCTTAATTTGGGACGCCTCATACATTGAGGAAGGCAGCACCCTGATTGTACATGGTACATTTACATATTGGGTGTTGCTGGATTCAGCACAACCTCATCTTTCCAACAGGCCATACCATGTGTTTCTATGACATACCCTGCCAAAGCAAACAGAAACTAAACAAAAACATTCTGCAAAGGTGTCCAATTTTTTCCATGTCCGCCTATTTTAGGTTTGTGTTCTTAGGGCTCTAAACATGGCATACTTCAAGATATCCACACACAGGTACAGCAACTTCCTGGCTACATACATGCCAAATGTCAAAGGTCTCAGAGCTTGTATTAAGGTTCTGTATCAGTTTATATATCTTAAGTCCCATTTGGCAAGGGTCCATTTTTGTTCTTTTTTTAGCTATGGAGTGTATGACAATATCTATGAATTTAACCATCTTTGCAGCAAAATATTTTTGTCCAAGAATCCATTTCATATATGGGAGACCTTAAAGATGAAGAAAAACATGGTTGGGTTTTGTTCTACCACGGGTAGGGGTATCTCGAAAACTAAAGCACTTTTTGATGGTTTGTCACTAGACTACATACCATGCAGTTTCTATGAAGGCCCAAGAGAGATTGCGTTGTGGTGTGTCCAAGCGTTATATCATAGGTGGGCCTGCAACAAGGAAGCCAAACGATTTCAAACTCTTCTTGGCAAATGATGACAACAAGTAAGGGATAACGGCCAACGAGGTGTCCAGTTATTCATTTATAATTGTCGAGGCGGAATCCAGAACTCCGGCGACGCGCGCAGCGCGAAGACGGAGTTAATCCGCCAAGACAATTATAAATGAATAACTGGACACCTCGGAGGTCGTTATCCCGCTTATCTCCCGTATCTATCTATCTCTCGTATATTTGAAGAAGCGTATAAAACGTAAAAGAAACATGCAACTCAAATTTAAAAGAAGCTAACCTGTTCGGTTTGGGTACTACTTTCAGTTGAAAGTAGATCTACCAGGTTGCTTATTGTTGTTATAGTTACCATTCTGACAGGCATTCATATGGAACGGTAATCAGTTATTAGATGAGTTATTTTTTGGAACTACTTCCAAAGTAGCCGGTTATCTGGAATTAATGGCCACCTAGCATCCAATCAGAGAAGAGAATGGCGTTCTGAAGGGAGATAAGACTGTGTAAACTCCTGCTAGAGGTAGGCTTATGATAATTGTTTTGGAACATCAACGGACACCACTAACCACTTGGTGAGCTGCACATTTTTTAAAACAAAGGTTTAAGGTTGTTTAAGGACAAGTGTCTTTTATCACAACGAACATTTTTATCTTCATACATTTTAAAATAATATTAAAGGTGGTGTATGTGATCAAGAAAAACGGTTTGAGAAAACTGGGCATTTGAAAAGAAACAATTCAGAAGTCCAATCCCCAGTCTTGCGATTTCCCCTGAGGCCACACCTCCAGAGTATAGGTACGAATGGGGAGGGGGAGGGACAAACAGCAGTTGGGTTTGACAGACTTATCACCATCCAATCATTTTTGCTGGTTCCTTAAAATGATTGGATGTTGTTTTTTCTGTCCTGCTCGTTCCACAGGTGACTCACAAATTTTATTTTAGCGTTGGAGGAGGTGTGAATGTCATTTTAAGCAATATAGTAAAAAGTGCTCCAGGAAAGCATTACATACCCCACCTTTAAAATGATTGTGTCATAATATTGTGTACAGTAATACATCATGATACCAACAAATGCAATTTTGGGACTCTACATCAGTTCAGTTCAGTACGTCTGACTTAGAATTAGCGTGCTAATTTTGGGGCTCTGTAACCATTAACTAGCCTGGCATACCATCTCTGTACAGAAAATTTTCTGTACTCAAGTCGCCTCTGCACGCGATTAGCCTAGAAATCTAGACGCCCCTAGCTAGCCTAGTGTTAGCTCGCTAATATTTAATTTTTTTTAGCTCTCTAATAACTTGTAGTATCGTAATTATTGTCATTGCCTGGTCTAATATTAAGTTCATCTGCAACAAAAACGAACAGTAACAACTTACTCCTTAGGCTCGAAATAATGACAACCAGTTGGGTAATATCAGGGATACATCCAAAAAACTCTCAATAACTCCATAAAACAATAGCGACAGCTTGCTAGTGTTAGCTCGCTAATAACTTAATTATTGGCATAGCCTGATCTAATATTAAGTTCATCTGCTACAAAAACGAACAGTAAAAACTTACACCATTAGGCTTGCACATTGTATTTTGAAGGCCTTGGCTGGCTAGACCTAACCTCACTCTCAGGTTCAGCTGCATCTGCCGTGAGGTTAGGCTAGACTACCCTGACAGCAAATTAAATTTCCTGCCGCTGGGGGGATCTAGATTTCTAGGCTAAGAGACAGGAGCAATCCTCAAAATTTTGGTGTTGATGATTTTATTTCATCTATAGACACCCCAGAAAAGGGGCTAAACATAAAAAGTGAACTTCCCCTTTAAGTGATAGTACCAGAGTGAATTCAAGCATAGCCGTGTTGGAAGAGCTTGCTAAATGCGCTAGTTAGCAAGTGGAAAAAAATAATTTGGTACAGCATTCGGAACGCCAACGCAGAAGCGAGCAGGCACTTTACACTGAATCAATGGGACCTGACTGTTGGAAACCGAAAGTAAGATCTGAGGTTACATTGACTCAATGTAAAGTGTTTTGCGTTTGCGTTAAGTCTGTGCTGTTCGAAAATCTTTCATTTCATGCGAAATATATTACTGTTAGAAGGCTCGTGCAGTAGGACTATGCTTAAACTTACTCCTGTATATTGCTTTAAGTGATATGGAAATTATATTCATCACTTTTAGTTAGATTACTCACAGTTTTTGTGACATACACACTATTTGATCACCAGATCCTAAATCAGTTCCCAGCTTTCCAATGGTATTAAAATAGTGGCCCCATGTTTGCACCTCTTCACCATATTTTATTCAATAAAATCATCCCGCAATGCAATGTGTCAGGGCTATTGTATTATTCTTTCACCACATCTTTATTTTTTTTAAGTAAGAGATTAACACATATTTTAAGATAGGCCAATTAGTCAACATTAGCATGACTCTAACACATATTTTAAGTAGTGCTGGCAAAATTAACTGATTAATCACGTGATTAATCCAAAAACTTTAACTCTGATTAAAAAAATTAACTCAGATTAATCCTGATGGATATGGTTCCACTTTCATGGCATGTATTATGTTCAATTTCAGATAGAAAATGGCTCGGCTATCAAGTCAAACTATACAAAGATTATGGCCTAGCTCCTGACTGTCCAACAACATGTTTGGGGAATCCTTGGGGGTAGGGGACAGGTGTGAATTGCCCCATTTGAGACGAACAAAGCCAACTATTTAGTATCAGGGCCTTTACAGGGTTAAATAAGGATCCAACATACTGTAGCATCCAAATTCTTACTGGAGGAAATGAGTTGCGATTAAAAGTGATTAATCACGATTAATCATTGCAAAATTTTGTGATTAATCAGATTACATTTTTTAATCGTTTGACAGCACTAATTTTAAGATAGGCCAATTTAGTCAACATTAGCATGACTTCAAATGAGGCTGTAGCCTGGGAATTCCCATGCTCCTTTGAGCGCTTATTTCATTTCACTCTGCAGAGATGGCCGTTTTTCTCGCTTGCTTTCGATATCCAATCGCAGAACAAAAAAGGGTTTGCATTTTACGTCACGTGGTGGCTCTGGTATTGGCTCCGAGGTATGTACAGACGCTATGATAGACATTCGTAGCGCCCAATAAACGGCTATGGACAATTGTAAACGATGCTTCCGCTACGAGAAATGCAATAGGTAGGTCCCCAGACTAAATATCACTTGTGATTTTAGTTTGGCATTCGCCAGGCTAATGAGGCTGAGAAAAATGAAACTAAAAGTAAGGCCCAATCCCATTTCTATTCCCTAACACTAGCACTCGTTTTCGAGTTCCCTCCAAGATGAGACACCCCTCGATTGTGTAGTGAGAAGTGCAGATCTTCCCCTAATAAAATTTATTATGGGACATAATGGGACAGCACTTTGCATAAAAACGTCTTCACCTGTTTCATGCGTCTATCGTTAAGACTGAACGGATAAAGGCTCTTAACCGGGGTAAACTTTTCAAAAGCCGTCATCGACAATTATCATCACCCACATGAGAGGCTCTGGTAATTCTTGTGAAAGATTTGCGCACTTTGAAAAATATCAATCTTTCTAATAGTCATGTTTTAACACACCAGTGCGGAATTAAACTGAATTTACATCAAACTAAGATATCCCAACATTAAAAATATATATATACATGCTTAATTGCAATAGTAGCTATAATTTTGAAGTTCTTATCCAGAGCTGAGAGAACGGGACACAGCTCGGGCAGTCGGACACAGATCGGGTAACGACACCCAGTTCGCAAAGAATCGTGAGTAATTTCATCTTCACTTCAACTTCACTTCATTCGAAGTCTGCACCCAACCTCCCTCCGTTTGAAGGGGCGATTTGAAGGGCTGAAAGCCATTATCCCTCGGTCCCGCAAGTATTGGGACACCCTACATTTACACATGAACGCGCAAGCCTTGTGTTAGGGCCAAAATCGAGGGGAAGTGATAGTAAAGTGATAGAAATGGGACTGGGCCCAAGTCAGCATTCAGTATTGGGGACTCATGAATTATTGTTGTTCTTCACCTACGAACACAACCTCAAAACACAGGGCTATGGTTTGGCTCACACTGGATTTCTCCTTAGCCAAAAATTTCCGGCGCACTCTGCATGTGCACGCATGGGCACTCTGCATGTGCTCAGCGCCTACATCCTTCAAAGCTATAATAAGTCCCTAGAACATACATGTAGACACGCTCCCATAATCTTTACACCAACCAGATTGGTTTTGATAAGCCACTGACTAACCTAACCAACACCTTAATTGCATAAATACTTGATTATATTGAGTAATTTTTAAACATTGTTGGGTTGGGTTGTGTTTTTACTCTATCAAAACATGGGATACATACACTAATTCAAATAAAAAAAGAATTAATGAATGACTGCAGACTTCACATAAGTGATTTTTTTTTTTTTAAAGCAATTCAGTGTGTATAGAATGAAGAATCGGAAATAACAAAACATTAGAAATAAAAACAGTCAAGTCATAACAACAATATAACAAGTCATAAAACCCTTAGACCTAAGACAATGATTAAGTCATTTGTTTAAAATAAATAAATATCATGTAATGTAGTAAGTGGAAAAGAAACAGTGATAGAGATTCTAATGAATTAAGACAAATCAAATCTGAAAACAACTTTGTGACAGGCATGGCACAGATCCATCACATTATTGCTGTGCAATTGTGCTATTGCGCTTGTT
>JAODXP020000840.1:0-2500 GCA_027497455.2 Sardinella longiceps | reverse complement strand
GTGATAGAGACAGAGAGAGACAGAGAGAGAGAGAGAGAGAGAAAGAGAGAGAGAGAGAGAGAAAGAGAGAGATTGGACAGACAGAGTAAATTGTGAGAAACAACTCTGACAAATAGTGAAATATACAAAGAAGATACTTTAGGAAAGTTTAGGTGAAATTGTCAGTCATTTTCCCCAGCCTTCAGTTAACATGTCTGTGATGATTTCTCATACATTTACTACCTGCAGACAGTTGCTTTTTTCCAACACTGCAAGCAATATAGTTTTCAGTTTGGTGCCAGATGGAGGCTATGCTTCAATAGAATTCAAATGAATAGAAAGCTCCAGAACAGTCCGACCGCAGTGGAAGCCTCTTTGGAATGGGAATGGAACAGATTCCTGATTGGAATCAGAATGAAGGCAAGCCTTGGAACGCTGCTGTAGGCCGCAGTCCAGAAACAGGAACCCTGACTCGGAATTCCTGTGCTCCGATGCCAAGCGGATACTGGGTAATTTCAGCCCAGTCAGTCATTCTGATCCCGACTTTTTAATCATGCGGAATTCATGGCTTATTTTTAGCCCATGTAGTTTATGCAGGATTGCACTCAATGTCCGATTAGAGAATGTCATAAATTTGTCCTCTGTGTTCATAATCTACCTTTCAGGCATGTCAGAAATGTTTTGGGTTTTTTTTTTTTTCTTCTTCATTTGTCTTTCAGTATGAGCACTCAAATGCCGAGCATAGCTATCAAATTCCAGTCTTGGTGTGTGTGTGTGTGTGAGTTGTCATATTGTATGTGCTTCAAAAAGACGGAATAGCGGAACACTTTCCAAGAGAGCTGTTGTGTGAGTTGTCATATTGTGTGTGATTTTAAAAAGTCAGGATAAAGAAAGAAACACTTTCCTGTCTGACAAAGCTGAGACTCAGAGGCAAGGTCAGGTCAGGCTGACATTTTCTTGAGGGCCAACATAAACATCTTTGGTGCAGAGAGCTTAAAGTTCTTATATAAGGGTAAAAAATGTTAGACATTTTGTTGAGGACCAACATAAACATCTTTGGTGCAGAGAGTTTAAATTCCTTATATGAGGGTAACAAATGTTAGCCAAGAGTAAAGTGTAATTTGAAGCTATACTCAAATATCTCCCCCTGACAGACCAGGCATGAGTAAAGATGTACTCTAATGTACAGTATATGTTTATATATACAGTATATGTACATATAAAATATAAAATATGTTTGATTCTTTTCCATGCTACTGCATGTTTTCTAGAGTGAACATGAACATTTACAAAAAATCTGATATTGTGTTTACTATCATAACAATAAACAATCTCTGAAACATAACGTCAGAAGTAAATAGCATATCTGATACATAGATCTATCAGATGCCTCCTATATAAAAACTCCTTATATCCTTTAAAGCCACCACATGCAACATTTAGGTAAAATTTCGACGTTTCCTATTCATTACACCTTTATGTAAACTGCCTAGAACTCACTAGACTTGATAAATGACATGTTCCGGAGTAAAACGAGCCCATTCACAAGATTGTCCGACCCTCCTAGAGGCAGATACCGCCTATGCAAGATCAGAGAGCGCGTCCCGGCTATCGTAAGTTTTGGTTAGCAAGCAAGCTAGGTCACGTGACTTAGCCAGAGTTTACTGTTTGAATTACAACGCGATTTGTGACTTCTCAGAGCATCCAACTGTCGATACATTTTATTAGCGGCGATCACCATTGACTATGCAATTCTAAATGGAGGATTATTGGCAGAAACGCTTAATAACTGCTTTGTTTGGTTGTTAGCTTACTGGATGACGCCACCGGATCCTGCATAGGTTCTCTTTAAAACCTATTAAGGCTGCGCTGTGACTCAGTCATTTGAGGATAGGTGTATAGTTAGTGTGTCTGTGTTTCTCCCAGACACAAACACGCACGCACACACACACACCCACACACACACACACACACACAGACGTATAGTAGTTAGTGTGTCTGTGTTTCTCCCAGACACAAACACACACACACACACACACACACACACACACACACACACACACACACACACACACACAGACGTATAGTAGTTAGTGTGTCTGTATTTCTCCCAGACAGACAGACGTCTCAAACTGCTCAGCTCAGTGAGCGACCCCTGCAGAGTGACGACTATCATACTGAGTCTCACAAATAGTCAACAAGCACAACAAAAAGCAACAAAAAGAAAGAAACGCTGCCTGACGCACCCAATCTGAGGGAGATGTGAGGGAGCAGGAAATACACTGTGTCTGTGTGTGTGTGTGTGTGTGTGTGCGTGTGTGTGTGTGCGTGCGTGAGTGTGTGTGTGTGTGTGTGTGTGTGTGTGTGTGTGTGTGTGTGTGTGTGTGTGTGCGTGCGGTACCTGGTCGCTTGTCTACACTGGCTGCCCAATCTATGGGAGATACTGTATGAGTGAAAGGGAATAGTGTGTGTGTGTGTGTGTGTGTGTGTGTGTGTGTGTGTGTGTGTGTGTGTGTGTGTG
>JAODXP020000837.1:10000-20728 GCA_027497455.2 Sardinella longiceps | reverse complement strand
CTGTTGACCTCTGTAGTGTTCAGGTACGATCTCAGCTCCATTGTGATGCTTTCCTCATCTGACAGACTAGCACTGCTTGAGCCTATGCTGGGCTTTTTGAAAAAGCTGGACAAAGTCTGTTTTCTTTTTTCCCCTGGAGGAGGGACAGGCTCTGCTGCTGCACTGCTGCTTGCCCTGCCAGTGCTGTCTTGATCTTTCAGAGACTTTATTTCCTCAGCTGCTCTGGATATAACTTGATCCACCCTTTCACTCTGTATGTAAGTTGTTCTGAATCGAGGATCCAGAAGAGACGTGATATCCAGGTTTTCCTGTTCATCATTACGGTAGGTTTTCAATATGTGGTAGGCTAAATGGTAAGCCTAATGCTGTTTTGCTTTGAGCCAGATACTCAGACAAGCCTGTTGTCATTTTCAGATAACAGTGAAGCTCGCTTCATTTGTACAACATGCCCAGACACCGAAAACAACCTTTCAGAAGGCACCGATGTCGCCATGCTGCTAAATATTTGCGTGCAAGGCAGGTCATTTCACTGTGTGCTCTTTTATGTGTGGACCCCCATTCCTGGGGACAGACATCCATGCCAGCAAGGCCTTGTAGCGTTCCACACATCGCACAATACTGTCCTCCTCTTCATCAGATGAAGACTCATGTGCAAGCAGGAATGTTGGTTTCTTTGAGGGAGGCTCAGGCGTGACTTGGTTAGCTGGCTGTGCAGGCCTCTCTCTCTCTGCGTCTCCTGGAGTAAGGCACAGATCGTATCCCACACCTCAGCCCTGTCCGGTTTGCTCAGACACTTAAGGTCCTTAAATCTAGAAGTGAAATGAAATGTAACTTTAACACGAGTACATGTGCAGGTATAATACAATTAAAACAGCACCCCTCATCTCTACAGTCTTAAATAAGAACAAACAAACTAAAAAGTTGTGGTGGGCCGCTATCGGCGGTAACACATTGCGATAATGTGAGAGTTTTATCGGCCGGTATAAAAAATATCGCCATTAATCTATTCTCAAAGTTTGGTTGGGAGCTGGGTCAAAATAGTAAGCAAACTGATGACTTTTATCTCGACATTTTAGTTAGGGTGTATACCGAACCAAGAACTAGTTTTCAAACCACAACTAATCACACATGTGCTGAAAATGGATGCAGCGAAGTCATCTGGTTTGCTTACCGAAAAATGTCTTTAAAAGAAGCTTCCTAATGGAGCCTTAGACAAGACAAGAGTTGTTTGCAGCTTATGCAATGCAGAATTGGTGTATTGTAGGAGTTCCACTAGTCGGAAATATCATTTAAACGCAAAGCACCCCTTTGCTGACGCTGGGTCAAGCACTGATGCTGCCCCAGGGAAGAGTCGCCGCCAAACTACTTCAACCAAGGAAAGCCGGTCAGCGCAGCTTTATCAGACAAGCTAACAAATCTCCTCGCTCAGTGGATCGCCACTAGCTGCCAGCCCATAAGTATGGTTGAGGATGATGGGCTGGAACTTCTCCTCCAGGCAGCCACAGGTGACCCATCCTATAAACTGCCTGCAACTATTGTTCAGAGAATATATGACCAGTACGCCACAGACCAGTATGCAACTATTGTTCAGAGAATATATGACCAGTACGCCACAGAAAAAGCCATAAAGAACGACAAGATGGGAGAGGCGAAGTATGTAGCATTGACTGGGGACCATTGGACAATGACAACTACCTCTGCGTTACTGTGCACCTAATCGATGCTAACTGCAACTTCACTCCTTCGCTTTAGGTATGCTACATTATGTCACTTTTACTTACATAATTTTAAATGACTTAGCAGCATACAAATTGCCACGGCATCACAAATTATTAACATGTTATGTTTGCTTCTTGAGGCTGGCTATTGGTTTACTACTAGTGGCGGTAATTAACTTATTTCTGATATGCTTTTGTCTGCCATTAGGTGTGATGAAAACAGAGCAACGGCACTTTGCAGAAGCGTGTGCTAGGCAGTTTCTGGAGGTCGCTAATCAGTGGGGGATAGCTGACAAAATCTGCTCTGTTGGAACAGACAGCGCTCCTAATATGGTGGCAGCAGGGAGGATACTGCCATTGGAGCATCTGCAGTGTGTTGAAAATGTTGTACAGAGAGCAATTGTAATGTCACTTCGAAAAGAGGGTTTTGATGCTGCACTTGCCAAGTGTTGTAAAATGGTGGGACATGTTAAACACAGTCTGGCCAATGCAGATGAGCTGAAAGTCCTGCAAGCCTCCAATTGGGCAAGTTCAGGAGCCACTTGTGCAAGATGTTCCAACACGGTGGAATTCCACCCTCGGGATGATTAAGTGCGTGAGGTGCAACAGAGATGCACTGTGTTACGCCCCGGCTTTGCCGGTCATGCCATTGGCCTGTCCTGGTCTGTGTTTGACTGCTAATCATTGTGTGTCTGTCCATCTGTCCCCAGGCCCACAGGTGGAGCTGTAGCTTGGCCATGCCGTAATTGTGGGCCAAATTGGGAGGCCTTTAAAAAAGGACTTCCTGTTTCCTCTCTCTCATTCTGCTCTGTTGGTCTGTGCGGGTGGCTGCAGCCCTGCTCCTGCATGGCACCTTTTCTTACATCACACTTCATTTACTGATGCTCACTAAACTTTTGAGTTAACTACTACACTTACTGATATGCCTTATTTTCTTTAATAAATACTCTGAAGTCGGTGTGGTCTCCCCTCCATGTCTTTTCCACTGAAAGAGCCTGGTGGTCCTGACAACTGCACACAACCTAGCCCAACCTCGAGCTTCTTCAGTTTCTCCAGCAGCTGTTGGCATTGTCACGGTGGTTAGCATGGCCAGTGCATCTCTCAGAGATTCAGGATTCCGCTGAATACACGTAATCATTTCCAAGGGTGCTAGGCCATCTAGTCGACACTTCCTGTACGAGTAGCTGTGGCTCCCTCCTCTGATGGTATTGCTGCTCGAGCTCTGCTTGGCTTGCTGGGCTATGCTTAAAATGTCCTACAACTCTTCTGCATTTCGCCAATGCACTGTCAAACAGGCTGCTGGTTAGAAAAACGAGACGGCTCAGAGGGGAGCTGCCTGGCCGCTGCCGTCATATTCAGTGCACTATCTGTTGTCAGTGAGACAACTTCAATGCTCCACTCTCTAGCTACTTTCATAAAGTGGTATGCAACATCGTTAGCGAAGTGCCCCTCTGTCTTCATAACAGTCAAGGCATAAGACTGAAGTTTCCATTGTGGAATAAAGTAATGGGCATGTGACCCCGAGGTAGCTGTGATTACTGAGGGACGTCCAGTAATCACCAGTGAGCACGACTGCCTTTGTCTTTTCCAATGACTTCTCTAGCTTAGCTTTTTCAGTTTCGTGCAATTTTTCTATGTGGCTTCCAATTGTGGCTTTTGAATGCAATTCATAGCTCCAGTCGTTGGATGCAATGCGAATGACATCAGCTAGACCTTCGTCCTCCACTCGCTTACACGCAGTAGCCAACCATTTAGCGATGGCTGCAATTAGTTTATTTTTTGTTGAGGTGTCCATGTGCCTCTGTCTGAAATCATCCATAGTTGCCTGGCTGTGACGAGGAGGTGGAGAATTTGCACCTGCACTGTGTTAGGACATCAAGTAATTACTTCAAACTGGACCTGCTACGATGATAGCTCATCTCACAATGGCAATACACACAAATAACTTTGGTCTTGTCAACTGAACCATTTGCCAACTTGTTAACCCACAATTATTATGTAAGGATCATCATCTCTTACGTTGAATTCCAAGGGTGGGTACATCTTGTACCAGTGCCTCTTTTTGTTGCATATGAGCCGCTTGTTGGATATTCATCTCTCTTGTGTTTGGCAAGCAGTGTTTGAAATTGCCCACGATTTTCCTGCACTTTGCTAATATGTTATTGTTAACAAAACCACTGTCACTCTGACATAGAATGACTGGGCTATTGTGGACAAAATACAGAGGACATTCATTAGCTACTATGGTAAACTGGTTAGCGCAGGTTTCAGTAACGTGACGTTCCTCAGTTTCCTTCATGCCCAGTGTAAAAGACTGTAGTTGCCACAGGTCGTGTGTGAGGTGTGTAGTCACCCCAAGGTAGATTTGATTACTTACAGAAGTCCAGTGGTCTCCCGTTAGAACAATGATTTTTATTTGTGACAACAATTCGACCAGGGGCGGAGCCAGAATTTTTTACATGGGGTGGCCAAAGGGTGGCCTGGGCCATCGAAGGGGTGGCCACGCTGTGACCAATTAGGGCGGGGGTCCGGGGGTCCCCCCCCGGAATAAATTTTAAGTAGCTAGTTTTAATTTCCTGTATTCTGGTGCATTTGGTGGCCTATCTGGTGCCATGTAGTATTCATTCAATTAGGTCCAACTCATGAACAAAATCCAAGAAAATCCAAGGTAAGAAATCAATGTATTCATTTATTATATGTAGCATAAGCATATGGATGCTTTCTACAATAAAAGGAAAATACATGTGTACTGAACTCATACCACATGTTAACACTTTCTACATGTTATTGTCCATCATATGTACTGTTGAAACTAAATCTCTTGAGTTCTTCTGTTAGCAGAAATACAATGGATCAATCAAAAATGGTTGTAACGTCTACTAGCTTCTAGATGTTTTTGACTGAGTTAGTTGTGAAAGGACTTTGTGAAAGCCACAGTTAGCAAAATGAGAAAATTTCATGTCCAAAAACATGGAGAAATAACTTGCCTCCAAACCTCACGGCCCTGGTTCAGGTTGTGTTGTCGGACTTGGACATGACTTCGACTGCCAACAGTTGCTGCTGCACGAGCCACGTTAGTTTCGTTTCAGCTTGTGGGTGTTACAGCAAAATGGGTCCCACCGGGAAACAAATAGGCGGAACTAAAATCTCGCGGCCGGAACCAAAATTCGCCGAGACATATAATTTATTTTAAAATTATTGTCCGGCCGTGGGGTGGCCAAGGCGGGGCCAGGGCGTGGTCAGGGGTGGCCAGGGCCACCCCTGGCCCCCGTAACTCCGCCCATGAATTCGACCTTCTTAGCTTTTCGGAATCAAACATGTCATGTTGTTAGGATTGTTCCTCTGGCTGGGGCTTTGTACAATGCGTCACCTGTAGCGATTTGTAACACCTCCTCAAGGCTTTTGTCCTTGACGAGACTCAGTGGTCTGCAGTCCCGAGCAATCCACATTGCCACAGCATTTGTTAAACTGCTGCTGTTGACCCTGTTGACCTTTTGCCTGGATTGGGCAAGAGTCGTTTGACGACTAACTTTGCCACTCGCATCAACACTGGGTTTAAAGTTGGTGAATGTGTGTTAAGCCCGCAGATGGTAGTTTAAATTGGTTGTGCCCAATGGAAGGACAATTCTATGCTCCAATAGTTGCATATCACTTTTATGAAGCGTTCTGTTCTGTCTGTCTGTCTTTTTCTTAAAAAGAAATTGACCTAAGAGGATGCCAATATTCAACTCTTGGCTTGTTTTTTTTTTTTTTTTTTGACATAGCGCATGACTGCAGCAGCAACAAGACAATATCAGAAACCTAAGGCTTAGGCCTACTTCCTTAAGTAGCAAAACCCATTGCCTAGACAGTAGAAGAAACCGAAGACACCGTCACACACACACACACACTCTTTCTCTCTCCTGGGAAAACGTTCTTGTCTCTGTATGTGTGCCATCACCAGAACGCCAAAACACCTCCCATGCAGCTTATTCTTGCTCCAGTCTGGGTTCATTGGCACCTAAATTACAAATGCATTGTGGGCAGAGACATCCAAAATATTTTGGGAAATCACAAGTGGCCACTGCAAGGTTCTTCTTTGGCAGCTGTAGCAGCAAGAATCTTGTCCAAGTCTACACCTCCTTTGGTGGCATTATAATCAAGGATGATCTCTAGCTTATGGTCCTCGTGGGCACTAATACTTCTATCTCTACATAAAGTGCTCATGAGCACCACATTTTTTTTCCGGTATGTAGGACACCAGTGTGGTGTCATTTGTGAAAGTAAATTCAAAGGAATGTACCTGCCTTTTTTCAGTAACTAAGCACAGGTGGGAATAATGTGGAAGCCGCAATTGTTTCTGTTGCACTACTTATAAGTATATGATAGGCTTTGCATCATATCCTGTTGTTCAACATTCTGACTGCTTGGGGGAAGAAGCTCTTTCCCATTCTGAAGATGCAAACAGTCATGGAGCCTAATTTATAAAAAAACTTGCGTAGAAAATGTCCTTCATTTCCAAGACTTTTTCTGAAATTATCATAAGTGTGATTCAGGAAGACTGAACGTACACACAAAAAACATCCGTAGGCGTTAGCCCTGTCCTTTATAGATCACAAAAGATCGTGAAATTGTGCACAGACATGCCTCCGCCTACTAAACGCCTATTCATTAATATCATTAACATAGGACTGCTTGACTATCCATATACAGGTGGAAATAAAAAAGGTTAAAACACATTTAATAGGCCAACATTATCACATTTTTATCCTGTTGCTTCAACAAGTCCATTGCTGTCCTGATTCAGTGATTTTTGTTGGTTGTTGTTGTTGTTGGTAGTTGGAAAGGGCCTAGGTTGGAAGGTTTCAGCCCAACTGCTTAGGTGGACTGACTCAGTCTGATTTTTACCCTTTCGACCCAGTGCTGTGTCTTTTATTGCTTTAGCTAGTATTGCTACTCCAGACTTATTTAGGTGGATTTGGTATGTGTTTGAGCTGGATATCAGGATGTTTGACAAGATGAGCTTGTGGGACATGGGTGCACAGCGCTTGGAGGTCCTCGACGATTTTCTGGATTGTTTGTGGTGATTTGTCAAGTCTCGGCAGAAGAGAAGAGATGATGATCTTGGCTGATGGTGCTATTTCATTTGCCTTGGTTGCTACTTGTGCCAGGGCCAGTCCTATGTTATTTTTCCCAGATGTAAGATCATTTGTGCCTGTGTAAATGATGATGTGTGATGCGTCTTTAAGTCTTTTGTCATCAAGTAGTTCAATTGCACTCGCTGTTGTTGGGCACCAGAGCTTTATTGCTGTGTTTTTTGGGAAGAGGCGGTTGATGTTTAGGAATTTTCCATTAGAATCGCATAAGAGGACTATCTCTGGGTTTTTCTTGAATGCTTTTTTAAGGTCCTTTTGTCACATTTCCCTTTGAAGTTGTGTTTACTTCCATTTGTTGACTTTTAAAGGAGCTGGCATCATGGGTTTACCTCACTCCACGTCAATTCTTGCGCTACGTAACTTTCGTAAGGCACTTCCGCGCAACGATCTGATGTTGAAGCCCATCAGAGAGATTTCAAGCCATTATTCTCTAACCGGACCAATCAGGGCCGCTGGCTGCTGTAGAGGGTGTGACGTAGCGAAGAAGCAACTGTTTTGAATCCAACCAATCCAACAAACGTAACGAGCGTCATCGGTTGGTTTCGATGTGGTTGGCTGCAGTGTACGTCAATTAAATTGATGGACAAGCCGTTTGCCCAGTTAGATTCAAGGATTTCTGGCTCCTGAAATAATTCGTCTATCGCTGAATATCAGATGAACGCGCGTAGCGCTACATCTGACGTGAGTGAGGTAAATCATGGGTAGCTGGAGAGGTAGATGGGAGTAGTGCAGGAGGAAAATCCTCAGGTGTTGTTGGACTGCTCTCCTGTTCTATCCTCTGTATCACAAGGTCCCTTTGAAGCTCTTCAGTATGTCCAAGGTGCTCGTCACTGAGGCAACCCTTCCCCGTCTGCAGGGCCAAACGGGTATTATTCAAGTCCCTCTGGAGCTCCTGGACATGGCCGAAGTGCTCGTCCGTAGAGCCACAATGTTGTAATAGGTATGGGTTTATGCGCAAAACTCACTGAAAAGAAGTCTATCCGAGAATCTCATCTACCTTGTCCCATACTTGCATTCACTCCTGTTTGCAGAGATGTAGGCCTGCAATTAATTAGGCTACTAATTAAATTTAGGTTCAAATATTTTTTTTTTAATTTGACAAGATCGGTTTTGGAAGGAGGCTAGGCTTTTGAAGGAATAATGGCTGTTCCATTATTATGGATTTTTCATTACACCAGTTGGAATAGGCTACATATATTTCATACCTCTACAACCTTACAGTATGGACATTAGGGATGCAACGGTTATTGAATTTTACGGTTACCGAACGATACGCCCTCTACGGTTCAATAAACTTTCGTAAACCGCAATATTTCGGTTTATTAATAAAATGTGAATCTATTGAAGCGCCCTGAAATTTGCTTATGCAGCCAGCATTCACGAGCTCTACATGTTGAGCTCTAGAACCCTCAACCAATCAGCGTGATTTCATGCTAATTAGCTCCGCCTTTCAAATGTGAGGAAAACTTTTCACTCACTCACGTTAGACGGTTAGAGCTAAAAGCTCCACCCGGAAAGTAGGCAACATTAAGCCAGAAGAATTGCTGCTGTGGTAGATTTTGTGCAAACTGATGACCGTTTACACAAACAAAGCACTTCATAACGTAAAATGCGTCTAATAGCCTACGACACATGCTACTAGACCGGCTGTCAGAAAATAGCGCTTCCCTCTCACCCAAATTCGCCAAGGCTACCCGCAAGTATAGCCTACCTAGCCTAATGCTAAATATTATGCAAGGATGTCTAGTTTATCTTGCGATTCGTTAGCTCAAATGTCGAGTGTGACGGTGAGACTGGGCTTGGATGCAACAAGTGACAGGCTAAACGTTTTCCAGAAAAAAAAAAACAGGCTCAGCTATTGTAACATTAACAGCAATGCAAGCTTCTTTGCAGCACGGTGTTGTAAAGACACTGATAGTAGACTCAGAAATTAATTTCTGAAGTTTGGGATGTCATGCATTGTCACGCAGACCGTTTCCCTTAAGTACTAGGAATAAAAGGTCTCTCATTCTGTTGCTACCAGCAGCACTTTAAATCAATGACATCATTCTGACAATACATTTCGTATAGTGAAACTATGTCCTAATTTGGAAATGAGCAAACAATACAATAGGCCTATAGGCTACTGGAGGATATTTACTATTTTAGAACATTTCATAACATTTCAAGAATATTAATGATGGCCTACCGTAATTGTTTGTTTTATTTTATTCTGTCTACCCCTAGCCTATCTACTAGGCAATATATGAAAGAAATCAAATGAAAATTGCAGATAGACTGATAGATAAGCTGATGGTTGATAAGGAATATAGCCATTAAAACAACAATTTTATAACCCCTTTTTTGTTGGAAAATACTGAAACCGTAGCGTCACCGTGGCCCCAAAACCGTGATACATACCGAACCGTGGGCACACTGTACCGTTGCATCCCTTATGGACATACCGATCATATTTAGCATAATTGTCTAGATTAGGACTACATTAGGTCGCCAATGCGTAATGTCTCTGTGCCTACATAAAGCAGACAAAATTACAAGCTGTTACTGTAGTCTGGGGTAGTGAAAGGCCATTCGTCATTAATTCCGCGCCTCGTTCCCCCCAACAAAGATTTCTTTGTGAAATAAATGTGGATATTCTGTAAACCCGTCATGTCATGCAAGATGCAAGTCCCTGAATGCAACCTCAATACAAGGGTCCACATGCACTGTAATTTAAGCTCTTGGAAGATTTCAGATGCGCATCCTATTTGTCTCTTCCAACCGGTCAGTTTATGCTTAAACTATCTGCAATGTCAGGCATCACCACAAGGAAATGGTCGTACGCCAAGCTGGAACCTGACGTGGAGATAAGTACTTTCCCACATCAAAGACTGTTTTTATAAATCTGTACTTTGAAGTGTAATTTATCGTACAAATCATCTAAGATCAAATCTGTGCGTATGAACATTTTATAAATGAGGCCCCCTGGTGCGGTACCTTCTGCCTGATAGCAGTGGGAAGAATGCGTTGTGTCCTTCACAATACTTATAGTTTTGTACAGACAGTGAATGTAATAGATGTGAGAGAGGAAGGGGAGAAAGACCCCATGAGATCTTTTCAGCTGTCCTTAAAATGGGCTGCAGACTAAACCTACTGCCTGCAGCCCTGTCCCCTTCTCGCAGCTCAGCAGGCAGGGCTATGCAGTGACTCATTCGACTGATGGAGGAGGAAGGGGTTGATTTGGGGATGCGGTGGGGGGGTTGAGATGAGAGGAGAGGAGATGAGAGGAGAAGGTGATTTAGGAGGAGGAGTGGAGGAGAAAATAAGGGAAAATTATGTCGGAAATGATGAAGGATAAGAACGAGGGAGGGAGGGGGACAAGAAATAGAGAGAGAAGGATAAGGGGACACAGGATATTAAGAAAATAAATAGGTAAAATGTCTTAAAAAATACACAAAAACCCAAACAGACCCCTCAGGGATGGACACACACACATAAACTTTTTTTCATCTCTTGTTCTCTCTCTCTCTCTCTCTTTCTCTCTCTCCTTCTCTCTCTCTCTCTCTCTCTCTCTCTCTCTCTCTGTAAGTCTAAATTCATTGTGTTCACTGCTGATAGGCCTTTATGGTCTATTCTTCTGTCACCTTTTCATCTTTTCAAATCTTTCCCCTTTCTTTTTTTTCCTCTATTAGACTTCTTCACAAAAAGCCTTCACACACACACACACACACACTGTCCCGCTCTCTCGCTGAAGCACATATCTAGACCTTCACCTCTCTATTCAGAGTAGCAGTCCAACACAAAAGAAGCCAAACAGACATTTCTCCAAAGAATAATGCGAGGGGTCAGAGAGAGAAACGGAGAGATGGTCAGTTAGTCAGAAAGACTTTTTACGA
>JAODXP020000837.1:0-5000 GCA_027497455.2 Sardinella longiceps | reverse complement strand
TTTCATTGTCATTGTGACATCAAAATCATCAAAAAAGAAAAGAAAAGAAAAAAACTGTAGGCAAGTAATAAGGCTGCAATAATCCCATTCCTAAGCACTCTACAACAGAGTCAGAGCCCATGTTTGTCTGTAGTTACAGACAAAGAAAGAAAATGTCTGAGAGTTTCCAATCGAGTATATAAAGCATGTGTGTTTCCACAGGTGTTTTGTGGCAGGGTGAAAATGATTTCTAGGCATAAAAAACAAAAATACATTACAAGCCTTTAATACAGCATGGCAAACAGTTGTAGAAATACATGGGCCCATGCGTCGCATCCATGGCTGAGATTCTGAACTATGAGACTGTAATGTAAACAAGCATGGAGGGCCAAACAAATATCTTGAGAGAGGTCTGAGGGAAAGACAAAGGCCCTTTTTGATTGAGTATTTTCAAAAAGAAGCTTGTATGTAGCGTTTTTTTTTCTTTAAGGAATTCAAATCTCTATGGAAGTACATCTAGGGTCAGTGATGGCTGTTAATTACCCCTATGGGGAATAAAAGAGTTTAGAAAAAGAGTTTGTCATGACGCAGAGCACTGCAGCTGAACACTGTCTCCTTTTTGTCTCGACTGGGGGAATTGGATCAAGTGACACTAAATCATATATTTTTTTGGTGCTTTGTTTGTCTGCTGTTTTATTTTCTATTTTTCCTCATCTGCTTTCATCTCTTAGTTTCCTGTTGTGAACATCTTTCAGCATATTATGATTTTTTGACGTGTGATGACGTTATTCCGTTTTCTTTGTACTGGTAATTAGAGGATACTTTGAAGCCAAATACTCTTTTTCCCTTCTCTCCCTCCCTCCCACTGATTTCAAATACGCCTTTTTTTCTCCAGTGCTTAAAAGAGGGTTTTTTAGTGGTTTGTGTGATGGTTTTGGATGAGGGGGTTTCATAGGGATTATTTTAAGTATTTAAGGTGTCGTTTGAAGTATTTATGTCATTTATGATGCTTTCCCTCCCTTTAAAGTAGAAATCCAGTGTAAATCAATCTATAGCTCAGTCAGTAAGTGCTGTAAATAGGAAAAAGAACAAGAAAATTTGAGACAGCATAGAGCAAATAGTGAACTGGTAGCTAACACGCTGAGTCTATGGGGCATAGATTTTCCTGTGACCCATTCATTTACACTTAGCTGTCGGATCAATTTTCAGTATGTTTCATCAAATTTTCTGGTTCTTTTTCTTACAGACAGCAATCAGTCACATCAGACAACAGCGCTACAGATTGATTCATACCAGATCTCCTTGATTCTCCTTTAAATTAATTTATTATTTTGAGGACATTGCACAGCTGCTAGGCATTCTGTATTGGTTGGTGGTCTTCCATGTTGGAATAGCAAACTAAATCAGGAGACAAACTGAGTCTCCTCTGCTTGCTCTCTCTCTCTCTCTCTCTCTCTCTCTCTCTCTCTCTCCTCTCTCTCCTTCTCTCATTTTCTCCATACCTCTCACCTCTCCTGTGATCTTATCTTAGCAGACATCTTTTTACCGTTGCCCTGATCAAAGGCCTTTGAGATGAGCACTTGTGTGTCTCACAGCAGATGGGATACTAATTTGTCTGGTTTGATAACAATCTCCTCTCGACTGGGATCAAAGCCGCAGAGTCTGGTGAGATATTTTGGATAAGGTACTGTGTGTGTGTGTGTGTGTGTGTGTGTGTGTGTGTGTGTGTGACCTGGATGAGGTGGGATGTTTGCTGGTGGGGTTGAATTGTTTGTGTGTGTGTGTGTGTGTGTGTGTGTGTGTGTGTGTGTGTGTGTGTGTGTGTGTGTGTGTGTGCATTTCTTCAGAGCGGAGAGGAGCAGAGACAAGGAGATGCATGACCCACTTTTTTTTTAGGACTTTGGTCAAAATGCACAGAGTAAAACCTGAAATATTTATTCATCTTTTTCTTTCTTTTCTTCCTTTATGCTTACACAAATCCCCATAACACTGCTTAAGATACTATACCCCCCCCCCTCCTCCTTTTTCTTTCTTTCTC
Source organism: Sardinella longiceps (assembly GCA_027497455.2). Taxonomy (NCBI): domain Eukaryota; kingdom Metazoa; phylum Chordata; class Actinopteri; order Clupeiformes; family Clupeidae; genus Sardinella; species Sardinella longiceps. The sequence goes on along the minus strand of JAODXP020000837.1, from coordinate 2,983 downwards.
CCCTCCATTGCATTTCTACTTTATCCCACTGTTTATTTCCGTCTGTCTCTTTCTCTCCTTTACTTTCTGTCTTCCTTACTCACTCCCTTTCTCTCTCTCTCTCTTAACCTGACTTCCTTTCTTTCTATCTTTCCTTCCTTTCTCTCTGTTCGTCTGCCATTCCTATTTTCTTTGTTGTTTTGGTTTGTTGTGTTATCTTGCTTTCTGTTGACTGTGTCCATTGAACATGGATCACAAATAAATATAATGATGTGTGTGTGTGTGTGTGTGTGTGTGTGTGTGTGTGTGTCTGAACATATAGTCCTATGTGATTTTCTGTGTGTGTATGTGTGTATGTTATTCATATGATTATGCATATGTGGGTGGGTCTGATAGTTCCCTAATGGCAGACAGACCCTTTCTCTCTCTGATTGTGTGTGTGTGTGTGTGTGTGTGTGTGTGTGTGTGTGTGTGTGTGTGTGTGTGTGTGTGTGTGTGTGTGTCTGTGTGTCTGAAATCCCTTCAAAACTTTGAATGCCATCTCACAAGATGACAATCTCTCAAATCCTCTCTCTCTCTCTCTCCATCTCTGTCTGTCTATCCCTCTCTCCCTGGTCTGCTGCTAAGGGAGATGGAGGCCATAAATGGATAATGAAGACATTGCTCCTCTCCTTCTGTTTCCTGTATCCTCTTTTTAATGAATGATTTAGGCTTCTCTCTCTCTCTCTATCCTTTTATCTGTCTCTCACTCTCTTTCAGTGTTTGTGTATTTAACTGATACTGGCACAAAAAGAATGATGATTGTGAAAGTCTGCTGTCAAAATTTAAGCTGTGATGTGTGTGTGTGTGTGTGTGTGTGTGTGTGTGTGTGTGTGTGTGTGTGTGTGTGTGTGTGTGTGTGTGTGTGTGTGTGTGCTTGTGTTGGTTGTCCGTTTTTTCTCAGTAAGAGTCTAGGTAGCCCAGAAAGGGGTGCATCTGTTTTATTCAAAATTCAGATGACAAAACGCATCATATTCACATGTTTAGAAGACATTTTTTTCCAAACCCCAACGTTTCTCCCAATAATTGTTATATTTTAATGCATCAGTGACACCACAAGGTGTGATTCTTTGCCATTATCATTCACCTCTTTGAATGCATTTATGGAAAAGCATTATTTAGTAGCATATTTGTACTTTCCCCTCACTGATAGCATGGGAAACAAAGATACCATGTTTCAGATATGCAGAATGATTACATGTGAGAGATCTGGTGCTCAGTCTGAGATAGTGTGAAATTCGCTCCTAGCACATAAAATTCTATGGCTTCTGTATGACATTTCAGCCGTAGTACAGTGGTAGTCACTTTATAATGTTAGCGGCTATCAGCTTTCATGATCTTAAATGAACAATTACAGGCTGCTCCTAAAGTTAGTGGTTTTGTTTTGTCTAATGGAGGATTGTGTGAGCTTTCCTTTATTATGATTCTCATACAGCCAATATAACCAGAAGTAAGTGAGTCATATTAGCAATGTTTATCTGCAAGGAGCCTTACACAAGGCCAGCTCAACCTGCCTTGCTCAACAGCAGTGCGGCGACACCAACTAGACCTACTAAGGCTATAAGGAATACACCACAGATACATGCACAGATTGTGCCATCGTTGTTCTGAGCAGGGGGTGTGTAAGAGTAGTTATGTGTGTAAGTATTTCTGTGTGTTTGCTGTGTGTATTCTACACCATGGTGGATTGAAGACTGCAGTGAAGACGTATAACCCATCTGCACCAGAAAGCGATTGGAACTCAGTCCTCTGATTCTGCTGATAAGCCCCTGACTGATGCGATAGGTGCCGTAGGAGGAGAAATGGCTGGGATCTGAATGCTCAGTCACATAAACTCGATCAATGCAGCCATTAGAGTCCATGGATATGATTAGGCGATTGGTGTTGCTTTCGTGTGAGTGACGGATGTGCTGTTCTGTAACATAATTAGGGAGTTGCCAGGCCTGTTTCTCATTTAGATTCCCAACCTCGTAATAAGTGGGAAACTGATGTGGAAGTAGAGAACTGTAGTCTTCCTCTTCAATTCTGTTGTAAAATTTGTGGAAACCATAACAGCCATTGTTAGGATGTTTTGATGGCATCATTTGGAGGTTTCTGAATACAACAAATTCATTTGCGAACCAGAAAAGCAGATGAAGGCCATGTTTTGGTCGTGGTTGACCAAAGTTGGAGTCCCGCAGCTGGTTCAATTCATTCAGTGTTGACACAGGCATACCTAGGGTTATGGGAGGCAGTAAAAAGATTATTATGAAAATAAACTTCTGTGTCTTTTTCAGAGGCAGTCCAAACTTGTTTAAAGGAAATATCCAGAGTGAATCAACCAGTAGCCAGTGTGTAAGTAGGCCAAAATAGCGAAACAGCAGCCAATGTTAAAAGATGCATATCAAATCGAATAGGTTTTGATATGCCCGCTTCTCTTACCATTAGCTGCCATTTCGGCCTGCATTGCCGGAAATCCTTTCATTCTCATAGTTATTGAATGCACTAATCAATATATAACAGCAGGACTTCATCTTGATTCACTCCAATATTTCCTTTAACTAACCCAACCTGCCAGGACAGGAGCACAAATCCTGTCAGGAGCACCTCCATAAGTTGGCAAGATAAGAATGGCCTAATTGCTAAATGCTAACCAGTAAGCATATTGACTAGTAGCTATATGCCTTTCCTAGCCTCATACCTTTCTCCTTCTTTCCTTTTTTTTCCCTTTAAATGGGCAGCTATGAATATGTTGTATTAACTTGCCACTTGTTTGTGTTGCCACGTGAAGAGACCCAACCTGCAAACCTGTCAGAGGTAGTGTATACACTCTACATGAGTGCCCTTCTCTCCCTACTATTCCACACACACACACACACACACACACACACACACACACACACACACACACACACACACACGACAGATGCGTGTATTAATCAAAATGATCATTCTAGAGACCAATGGAGGTGGTGGACATCTCTCT
>JAODXP020000835.1:12500-15000 GCA_027497455.2 Sardinella longiceps | reverse complement strand
CACACACCCACACACACACACACACACACACACGCGCGCGCACACACACTCTTTATCCCCATTCACTGATGGTGGTGATGGTTTGTCTGACGGTAGTGATGGTTGTTATGGTGCTGATACTATGGTAGCAGTGGTGATGATGGACTTCTTACACAAAACATCAGTGCAAGAGCAATGACCAACACCCCCCCCCCCCCCCCCACACACACACACACACACATACCCTCAAAATTGAGTGCAAGAGCAGTGACCCCCCTCCACACACACACACCCACACCCACCCACACACCCACCCACACACACACACACACACACACACACGGGAAACACATCAAAGCCTGTGGACTACAGGGAGCCTTGAGGAGGAATCACTCTACCTACACACACACTCTACCTACACACACACACACACACACACACACACAGCTAATCAAAACTTGCTCCAAATCATCCCACTGCACCCGGAGCAAAGATAATAGAACACCGACTCTGCTTCAACCCTCTCTGCCCCGAGTCTAGTACACACACACACACACACACACACACACACACACACACACACACACACACACACACACACACACACACACACACAGGCGCGGGCATAAAGAATGTGAAGAGCGGCGTCTTCACTATGTGGACCTCAGGGTAGTCACCACCCACACACACACACACACACACACACACACACACACACACACACACACACACTTACTATGTGGACCTCCAGGTAGTCCCCGAGTCCCTGTGCGCTCTCCACCCTGACCAGCACGGCGTCCTTGAGTTGCGTGCTGAAGCCCACGGCTAGCCGGTCTGCCCGCGTGCTCGGCCGGTCGTTGGGCGGCCAGGTGTACGTGATGAGGGCTCCTCCCCTGCCGAAGATGTAGGTCGTCCCAGCTGGGGGGAGGAAGAGGAGGAGGAAGAGGAGAAAGAGGGAGAAAAATATTACACCTGGACTCAAACTAATTTTCACAATTACAGTATACAATCACACACACACACACACACACACACACACACACACACACACAGAAAAGAGAGAGGAAGAGATACTTTTGACTTCCTTTTATTAAAGCATATTATGGATCAACAATCAACCCCCCCCCCCCTCCCATACTCTATATATGGCAAACCAGTGCTAAAGAATATGACTTAGCTATCCAAACTGAGCGACAGAGAGAGATAGAGAGAGAGAGAGCGAGAGAGAGAGAGAGAGAGAGAGAGAGAGAGAGAGAGAGAGAGATAGGCTATTCCCTTTGTAGGGTTTTTTAAATGCTATTGCAATAGCAGCAGCTGTGGCCTCACACCAGATGTGTCTTTTGTGTTTGTGTTTTGTTTCAGGAAATAAAAGAGAGACAACAACAATAACACAACACATGATGAAGAGTAAACAACAACACAACAATAATAACAATAACACAACAACAACACGAGTAAGGGATAGCGTTCTGTGAAGCGGACATTATCATGGAATATGTCCCCACAGAGTGATGCAACACAGTCCAACTCGAAGTATCCCGCTTATTACACGGCTACCGACTGAAGATGTAACCTAGTGGTTCTCAAACTTTTTCTGTCATTCCCCACTTTGGAAGGTAGAGAATTTTCACGCCCCACTTGGAGGGCTCGATTTGCGCACAATATCTCCGTGAGGAATACTTTGCGAGTACAGGGTTTTTGTCAATGTTAGAATTTTCATGTTGCTAACTCAAAGCCAAATTTCTCTTGAACCCCTCATCACAGCAACTTGCAAATAACACCATTGGAAAGCTCAATTTACTGTCATATGCGCATATGTGACGAATAGCTGTGAATTCGGGGGGCATTGTGCAGCCAATGGTCGATTGCAAAGAGATGTCTCGCGCCCCACCTGTCATGTGTCTGCGCCCCACTAGTTTGAGAAACACTGATGTAACATGTGATGAAGCTTTGTTTATCTCTAGCCTGTCGACGCCATCCTACGTACTTCCGCTAAAATATTTTGGCTCCGTACAGTAGTCTGGCCCAGCCCGCCTAGCTCGGTTTGTGTACGGTTTCGCCAATCAGCACACAGTTTAGAGCGATGTCTCTGAACTTGCCTGTAGTTCAGCAGCTTGTAGTCCAACAGCATAGGAACACGTTCGTCATTCTCCACCCCTACTTTCGAATTACCTTTACAAAATTGGTACATGACATTAACATCCATGATCTTGAGGACTCATTGCCACTACGATGTCAAAATAAATCGGCACTAGCCAGCGGTCTGTTACTACTGAACGCAGAAGTTGGAGGCGTGAGAGCCAGGTAAGCGAATACCGTCATATCCAAACGGAAACATGTTTCAATTGCATTGTTCCAGACTGTATGACGGAGTCAACTGGAGTCAACTTCTACTAGCCAGGCTAGTTTATCGCTGCTTTTACAGTAACTTTAATGATTAAGATGGATAATACTGTCAATGGAAGAGAAGTATTCCATTAACCTCAGCTGATTGGTTGAGACAACATTCTGTTTCACTTTT
>JAODXP020000834.1:12500-20785 GCA_027497455.2 Sardinella longiceps | reverse complement strand
TAATTATTCACTAGTGCATTGCCCATGTAAACACATTTTCCCAGATATGTGATGTCCATTTAGGCCTACATGTATGCAGGTGAATCAGACACTGTGACATAGCCTATATCCAGTGCAGTAACGTTAGCCTGCATGGAGACATTTTTGGCCCATAGTGAGAGTTGAAGTTGTAAATGGCTTGTTTAGCAAACGAACCTGTCGCTAGGTTAGAGTGGCAGAAGGCAAAAGTGCTTTATTTAAAGATATTTTTTGTATTTTTTATCCAATCATCACGAAATTTGGCACTGCACTAACTCGTGCCATTACCAATATGCGTCCCAATCAGTCAGTCGGACAGAACGCTTTGAGAGTGCGTGGAACACACTGACACACAGACAGACGTTCCTTGTGTGTGTTTACAGCATGCCAAGTGTGTGTGTGTACAGCATGCTGCGCAGCACCATAAGAACCTAATTAGTAAATGTGTGTACACACACACACATGCATACTGTACACACACACACACATGCATGCTGTACACACACACACACATGCATGCTGTACACACACACACACATGCATGCTGTACACACACACACACATGCATGATGTACACACACACGCATGGCATGCTGTACACACACACACACATGCATGCTGTACACACACACACACATGCATACTGTACACACACACACACATGCATGCTGTACACACACACACACATGCATGCTGTACACACACACACATGCATGCTGTACACACACACACACATGCATGCTGTACACACACACACATGCATACTGTACACACACACACACATGGCATGCTGTACACACACACACACACATGCATGCTGTACACACACACACATGCATGCTGTACACACACACACTTGGCATGCTGTACACACACACACACACATGCATGCTGTACACACACACACATGCATGCTGTACACACACACACTTGGCATGCTGTACACACACACACACACACATGCATGCTGTACACACACACATGCATGCTGTACACACACACACTTGGCATGCTGTACACACACACACACACATGCATGCTGTACACACACACACACATGCATACTGTACACACACACACACATGCATGCTGTACACACACACACACATGCATACTGTACACACACACACACTTGGCATACTGTACACACACACACACATGCATGCTGTACACACACACACACATGCATACTGTACACACACACACTTGGCATGCTGTACACACACACACACACATGCATAATGTACACACACACACACACATGCATACTGTACACACACACACACTTGGCATGCTGTACACACACACACTTGGCATGCTGTACACACACACACACATGCATACTGTAGTGTACACACACACACTTGGCATGCTGTACACACACACACACATGCATACTGTAGTGTACACACACACACTTGGCATGCTGTACACACACACACACACACTTGCATGCATACTGTTGTGTACACACACACACACACACTTGGCATGCTTGACGAAATCTGGCCCATGAGTAAAAATAATGGGGGACCACTGGGCTAGAGAATGATTGACGATCTGTGTGTATGTGTGTGTGCGTGTGTGTGTCTACAGTATGTGTGTGTGTGCTACAGTATGTGTTTGTGCGCGCATTTGTGTACATTGTGTGTGTGTCTACAGTATGTGTGTGTGTGTGTGTGTGTGTGTGTGTGTGTACAGAACCCCCCAGGTTCTTCCCCAGTGTAATGCCAGACCCACCCATGTCTGTGTGTGTGTGTGTGTGTGTGTGTGAGTCTAGCTGGTCCCCACTGCTAAAATCTTGACCCCCCCAGGTTCTTCCCCAGTGTAATGCCAGACCCCCCCATGTCTGTGTGTGTGTGTGTGTGTGTGTGTGAGTCTAGCTGGTCCCCACTGCTAAAATCTTGACCCCCCCCCCCCCAGGTTCTTCCCCAGTGTAATGCCAGACCCCCCCATGTCTGTGTGTGTGTGTGTGTGTGAGTCTAGCTGGTCCCCACTGCTAAAATCTTGACCCCCCCCCCCCCCAGGTTCTTCCCCAGTGTAATGCCAGACCCCCCATGTCTGTGTGTGTGTGTGTGTGTGTGTGAGTCTAGCTGGTCCCCACTGCTAAAATCTTGACCCCCCCCCCCCCCAGGGGTGATAGCAGTCCGGCGCCGCGCCGGAAATCCGGCGTAGCGTGGCTCTGTTAAAAAAAAAAAAAAAAGCTTTCCCCATCCCATCAAAGAACGCAGATCCACGTTACGAAAAGTCCCTTTCCCCGCGAAAAAAAAATGACCTTGCTATTGCTTTGGTAGTTTGCAATTTATGGGATGTTTTTTTTTTTTTTTTTTCGTTCTCCAGTCTGCAGCAACGGCGCAGGAGTTCAGTAAAGGCTTTGCGGACTTTTGAATGTAATGGGAAGCAAGCACTGACCTTACAATGTGAGAAGTTGACAATGTCTCTCTCTATCTCTCCCGGATCTCTGGCTGAATGTTATGCACAACGGTGAACTGGCACTTATTAATTTCGGTGAATATGCTACTTGCACGAAATTCTCAATAAAGTTTACATCATGCGCAGCATGATCGGATGATGGGAATAGCCTGGTTAAAGCAATATCTAGGAGAGAGGTTGACCTAGGGAGAGCAGCGCATTATCTTACTATCTGGAGCTACAGTAGGCCTATGTTTGGCTTTATTGAAGTAGGCTAAAACCGAAACGAGCAAGCGCCCACATTTTCAGTGGCATTGTAACGGAGTGTGTCCGGCGGGTGGTAGACTCAAGGCATGGAAACGGAATAATGCAGACGTCTTTCATTTATTTTATATTAGGCCACCGGCGGGGTGCATAACATAACAAATTAACAAACAAACTAAACAAACAAAACACTGATCAAACTGAAAATAATCAGGGGCAAGGCCCACAAACTAGGCAATATAACATACAATCATTATATCCTCTCGCCTCAGAGGCGAACCCCGACTGTTACGCACTGTAACTACTATCGGTCACAACCAAATCATGGTTTACAATCAATTAAGACATTGACTTATGTTTACAACCTATACATTGCAACTGCGCAAGCATACAGTACCCCTTTGTCACCAGAGAACATAATAACAGCATGTCAATAAGGCAATAACACAAAAAGAAAAGATGATCAAAAACACCCCTGTAACAAGCGCTTCCCAGCAGGAGCGCGCTCGCAACTCCATAGGTTCCACCTCCCATAGCTCGGTTTGATCCCCGCTTATGATAACTTTATTTGTCAGTAAAATATTATATACTATTGTATTGTCAGAGCCCCCACAGATGTTTGAGTTTGCTGCTTTCATGGGAGCCACACCTCTCTCTATGGGAGCTCAGCTCCCACTGGCTCCCACCTAACTCGAACCCTGCATACGAGCTATCTGCTCACCCACGGCATTGCCCCAGAATTTAAACGCCAGCTGTCTGAGAAACTTAAGAATTGTATGTTTTCCCTTAATGTTGACGAGGCAACAGACAAAAACATGGACAAGATCATGAATGTCCTTGTCCGTTTTTTGACGAGGATGCTGGGAGCGTGAAGACTCAGCATCTTGCCAGAAGGACAATTAACCCTCCTAAGTCATAAATGCGCCGCCGACATCGAAAAACATCGTTCAAAACCGCTAGCATATCTCCGCGATCGTCCGAGCTAGCAACAAACCAAAGACAGCTACTGAAAGAGCAGACACGGCACTTTCAGATGATACCCGGGTTACACGTGTAACCCAACGGGATCGCGAAATATGCGTCTTACAAAAATACCTAAAAATTATATACATGTACTGAGCACTGTATAGATTGCTGGACCATATTTTTATTGGCTTTTCTAATCATATAAGCAAAGAAAACGAACTAAAACACTGCTAAGAATCTGCTGCACTCAAATGGCACATAGGTTTGCTTTTCCTGAAGTCTTTTTGGCCAATCACAACATGTAAACAACCTCGCCAAAGCGGAAGTTGGTAAAACATTTTTTTCGGGAGTTTTTCCCCCAAAATGCTCGCCTTTTATAAGGGGATTTTAGACCAATACATCATTGTACAACATCTAAGGTTTGAAATAATGACTCATTATTAAAGTAGTAAGTGTACTTATATACAAATATAAAATACTTAAGCCCAAAACACATATTTGCTCAGAATAAAATGATACAGTGGCTGATAGATAGATGCGGTTAGCTAATGAACGGCTAGTATTTATTTCTTGTTTTGGGGGATTTCTTGGTATTTGAGAGAGGTTTTTTGGTTATTTTAGTTAAATATACATGTAAATGAATATGTATATAATCTAAAAACCATTCATCCACCATATTTGGTAGATTATCTTAAAATTTTACGTATTTTTCTCCTAACGCAATTTTTTTTTTCGGGACGGTTTTGGATGTGATGTATGTAAGTGCATATTCAAATAGTAAAAATAAATAGATATTGTGAAAGCCTGAGTTGTGCTGAATAAAATGATACCAAATACCTTGGTTAGATATATTGCTAACAGGGATAAAATTGACTATAACCGATAACATGCTAAAACGGCCGAAAATTCCACCGACTCCAAAGCAAATGCAGAAGCGTTAACAGCAGAGTTAAATGACGTCCTGCGCACATACGGCCTCGACTGGAGACAAGTGATAAGTATGTTACTTGACAATTGTGCTGTGATGAGGGGGAAAAGGTTAGTTTATTATTTCTGTTCTTGTTATTAAATCATCAGTAACAATAATGATTCATAGTAGGCCTAATAATAACTTAACAAAAATATCGCATAATAACGTAGGATTATTATTATTATTATTATTATTATTATTATTATTAGTCTTTTTGTTCTAATTATTTTTATTAGGCCTATTGAATTTGTATAGCCTATAATAGCACAATTCACACAAGACTGCTGCTCAACGTGCTTCACAGTTAGATCAAAAACCACAATAGGCCATAACATTTTATATATATATATAATACAATGACTCATTTGATTGGAGGCTGTAGCCTATAGTTGGTAAAGCATTCACCATGTTTTCAGGAATACATTCTAGTGTTGAATTGTTGAATTGGGGTTAAATTCCCACCTCAATTATAACTATACTGCAACAGCACAAGCCTAGAATGTATTTCTACATAGAACCCAACGTGTCCAGTTTGTTCCAGTCGATCTAAAGTGCTATACGAAGATGGAAATGATCTGTGTTTTTGTGAATAACACTATAGCCATTAAGCAAAAATGAAAACATATCTATAATGGTCATACAAAAACTATTAAATGTTTGAATAATTTGTCAAAATTAAACCTATGTTGCGTCATCGCCAGACCCCAACCGACCCCGCCCCTTGCCCCCGAAAAAAGTTCAGGCTCAGGATTTTTTTCACTATCACCCCTGCCCCCCCCCCCAGGTTCTTCCCCAGTGTAATGCCAGACCCGCCCATGTCTGTGTGTGTGTGTGTGTGTGTGTGTGTGTGAGTCTAGCTGGTCCCCACTGCTAAAATCTTGACCCCCCCCAGGTTCTTCCCCAGTGTAATGCCAGACCCACCCATGTCTGTGTGTGTGTGTGTGTGTGTGTGTGTGTGTGTGTGTGTGTGTGTGTGTGTGAGTCTAGCTGGTCCCCACTGCTAAAATCTTGACACCCCCCCCCCCCCCAGGTTCTTCCCCAGTGTAATGCCAGACCCCCCCATGTCTGTGCCTCCGGTCAAGAGAAGAACTCAGTCACTCAGCGCCCTGCCCAAGGACGGGGACAAGAACAGCCCTGGCAAGGTACACACACACACACATATACTGTACACACACACACACACACACACACACACACACACACATGCATACAGTACTATACACACACACACACACACACACACACACACATGCATACAGTACTATACACACACACACACACACACACACTCACACACACACACATGTGCACTGTACACACACATGTGCACTGTACACACCCTTCTCACACACACACACACATACATGTGCACTGTACACACACTTACTCACACACACACACACACACACACACACACACTTTGCATCACTCTTTTGGGCTGGGCTGGGACGAGGGGAAGGGGGGGTTCTATTTGTAATCATTTTAATGGCCAGGTTGCATTAATTGCAATATTAGCCTAAATAAATGCCAATGCCACTAAACAGAGACTCATTCTTTCAAAACAATGTAGAGTTTGAACAGTCTTACAGACATCATCAGATGTTTCTGCGGGCCGCTATCGGTCCCCAGGCTGCACTTTGAGAACCTTTGCTTTCATTGAAACTGTATTAAGTGTGTATAGGACCGGAATGAGAACCTATGCTTTCATTGGAACTGTATTCAATTCAATTCAATTCAATTTTATTTGTATAGCGCACAAATACAGTACATTGTCTCACGGCGCTTTACAGACAGTACGGGAAGCATCCATGAGAATCAGGGGCAAGGAAAAACTCCCTCGCTTTGTAAATAATTTGTTATGTAGGAAGAAACCTTGGGCAGATCCACGCCTCATGGACTCAGCCTACCTGCCTGGGGCCTAATAAAGTATCCGTAAAGTCTGATGCATAGATTGACCATGGTTAACACAAAACAGTATGAGTACTGAATGTAGTCAGAGATGATATACACATAGTTTGTGTGACAGTCAGGGCCAAGGGATGGAGTCAGTAGTTGGAGTGTGGGATTAGTCAGTAATTGGAGTGGGATCAGAGTTCATCGGGTGTTGGTCGCCATCTAAGTAGTGGTCATCAGGGGGCCATCAGGCCAGTTCCATCAGGGCCTCAGAGAAAAGGGGATCAGCATCCATAGTGGGGTAGGGTTGGTGGCAGGGAGGTTCATCACTCAGCCAGTGCGTCGGGGCAGCATCCGTAGTGGGGTAGGGTTGGTGGCAGGGAGGTTCATCACTCAGCCAGTGCGTCGGGGCAGAGGAGGCAAGAGAGACAAAAGAAGCAGAAACAAGAGGGTTAGGCAAATCTAGGAGGATATCACTTCATGATATGTGTCATATAATCTAGCTAGAGTGATGAGAGAGAGAGAGAGGAGAAAGAGGGTTGTACAGGATGGCAAGTGTGCAGAAGGTGGCAGCACTAGGCTATCGCAGCATAACTAAGGTATGGTACATGGCATCTCACCAACCCAGAAGGGGGTGGTCAGTGGCCGCCTTGGAAAACCAGCAGAGGTAGCCCTCCCAGGAAAGCCCAAGAGGAGTGGTGATATGCCATGGCCCACTCCTAATTATAGGAAATGTCAAAAAGGAAGGTTTTAAGTCTAGACTTAAAGGTATTGAGAGTGTCCGCTGCGCGAATGTAGGGAGGAATAGAATTCCATAGAAGAGGTGCTCGATAGGCAAAAGCTCTTCCTCCAATTGTAGTTTTAGATATGGTCACTTTTTCAAGGAGGCCAGCATTTTGAGATCTCAGAGGTCTTGCTGGATGGTATGGAACAAGTAAATCTGTAATATACGCAGGAGCTAAGCCATTAAGTGCCTTATACGTCATGAGAAGGATTTTGAAGTCAATTCGACTTTTGACAGGAAGCCAGTGTAGAGATGCTAGAATGGGAGAAATATGTTCATATTTCTTAGTTCTAGTGAGTGTTCTAGCTGCTGCATTTTGGATTAGCTGTAGACTTTTAATGCAGGTGTTACTGCACCCTGAGAACAGAGCATTGCAGTAGTCGAGTCTGGAGGTAACAAATGCATGTATAAGTTTTTCAGCATCCTCAAAGGACAGGAACTTCCTAACCTTAGCAATGTTTCTAAGGTGAAAAAATGATGTTTTAGAAATGTGCTTTACATGGCTATTCAAGGACAGGTCTTGATCAATAATTACCCCCAGATTTTTCACTTGTGAGCTAAATGAGAGTGTAGGACTGCTAAGTGAGCTATGATGGTGAAGCGAGGTGTCCTTCAGTTGTTTAGAGGCAATCATCATAACTTCAGTTTTATCTGAGTTCAAGCATAAGAAATTTTTTGACATCCAAACTTTAATATCTTCAAGACAGGCATTGAGTTTGGTTGTTGCAGTGCAGTCGCTAGGCTTCATAGAGAGATAAAGCTGTGTATCATCTGCGTATGAGTGAAATGCAATGCCATGTTTCCTAATGATTTCACCCAGAGGTAGCATATAGAGAGAGAATAGTAGGGGGCCCAGTACTGAGCCTTGCGGAACGCCATATTTAACTTTAGCATGACAAGATGAGACGTTGTGGGCATGTACAAATTGGTATCGATCAGTGAGGTAGGATTTGAACCAAGCTAATGCTGAATTTCTAA
>JAODXP020000834.1:0-2500 GCA_027497455.2 Sardinella longiceps | reverse complement strand
AACTTTTAAAAGAACATTTTCCACTCAGCACTGTGCCAACTGACTGACTGGTTGAGGTTTAGCATGCTCAAAAGAAGCTCAGTGTTAGCATGCTCAAAAGAAGCTCCATGTTAGCTTGCTTCTAAAGAAACTCCATGTATTCTGCTGGTTTTTATGTGCAGAGACCAACAGCATGGAGCATCCATGAGTTTCAACTGGCTATATTTTATTTATTTATTTATTTACGTACTTAAAGGGATGTACCGGAGTGAATTCAAACATAGCCCTGTTGAAAGAGCTTGCTAAAACCGCTAGTTAGCGAGTGGAACAAAATAATTTGGTACAGCACAGACCGAACGTGAACGCAGAAGCGAACAGGCACTTTACACTAATCAATGGGACCTGACTATTGGAAACCGAAAGTAAGATCTGAGGTTACATTGACTCAATGTAAAGTGTTTCGCGTTCGCGTTTATGCTGTTCGAAATTCTGTCATTTCATGCAAGATATATTGCTGTTAGAAGGCTCGTGCAGCAGGGCTATGCTTAAACTTACTCCGGACTTATACTTTAATGACGTGCAGCAATGATTAGCATATTTAGCATGCATTGCAATAGTTGTTTGTTTAATTTAGTTATTATATTAGTTTGCATGATTACTCTGACACACCAGAGTTGATTACACTGAGTCAAGTCTTAAAATGCTTAAAACTGAGCTTTTGAAAACATCTGTGGAGAAATGAAAGGAAAAATTGTGTCTTTGAACTTAATTCTGGACTCAATTGTGGCACACTGTTTAAATAGCTGCCTCTCTTTTTTTTCTCTCCTTCTCTCTATCTATCGTCTTTCTCTATCTATCTATCTATCTATCTATCTATCTATCTATCTATCTATCTCTCTCTCGCTCTCTCCCAGGATCGCATACGTTCAGTCCACACCTGGTGCTCCGTCTCCTATACCTCTGGTATCTACGACAACAGGCTCCACCCAACCAACCCCGCCCCCATCTAGCCCCGCCTATGTTCCATCGCCCTTGGCAACGCTGGGCTTCACTGCAATCGCCCAACCTGCTCAAACACTTGTACAGCCACTGATCCCAGGTTTGTCTCTCTCACTCACACACACACACACACACACACACACACACACCATTCAGAGTGTGTGACATCTCCTTCAGGCTGCTTTGCTACTTGCCCTGTCATGTTCTTTTCTAAGCTGTAAACAGGAAGTTGCCTAATGACACACCTCTTAAAGACAATAAATCACTGTTAACTCTCTCTCTCTCTCTCTCTCTCTCTCTCTCTCTCTCTCTCTCTCTCTCTCTCTCTCTCTCTCTCTCTCTCTCTCACCCCCTGTCTCTATAGGTCAGCCCTCCCTGTTGGCTTCTGCCCCGTCCCCTAGTTGCCCCCCTGTCCCTGTTCCTGTTCCTGCCCCCCCTCGGTCACTGGGGGTCAGATAGTGACGGCCATCTACCCCCCCACCACCGTCACCCTGGCAACAGGAGTGGTTTCCGTGGCAACGGTACCCCCGAGTGTGGTCTACACGGTGTCCGGCCCCTCCAGCTTATCCCCCCACATCCTGCCCAAACACACACCTCCGCCTCCTCACACACACACATACACACACACACTCACCCACACACCCACACACTCCAGTCTGGAGAGTCAGACGGACAGGCAGGCGGAGCCTTACTCCCGACAGACAGACAGGTCCTCGCTGGCCACGCCCACACCCACCACCAAGACTCCAGTCAGCTCGCCGGCGCCCCCTAGCGCTCCTGCTACGCCACTGCCACGGCCCACAAGCCCCCCCGCGCCACCACACACTGGTAAGTAAGTGTGTGTGTGTGTGTGTGTGTGTGTGTGAGAGAGAGAGAGACTGTATTGCTGGCAACTGTGATGTGGCGTGTGTGTGTGTGTGTGTGTGTGTGTGAGAGAGAGAGAGGCTGTGATGTGGCATGTGTGTTTGTGTGTGTGTGTGTGTGTGTGTGTGTGTGTAGTGTGTGTGTGTGTGTGTGAAAGAGAGAGAGAGAGACTGTGATGTGGCATGTGTGTGTGTGTGTGTGTGTGTGTGTGTGTGTGTGTGTTGTGTGTGTGTGTGTGTGTGTGTGTGTGTGTGTGTGTGTGTGTGTGTGTACATTAAATACTGTATGCAAGCGTGTGCAGCACCAAATTCATATGAGTAAGTGAGTGTGTGTGTGTGTGTGTGTGTGTGTGTGTGTGTGTGTGTGATGTGTGTGTGTGTGTACATTAAATACTGTATGCAAGCGTGTGCAGCACCAAATTCATATGAGTAAGTGAGTGTGTGTGTGTGTGTGTGTGTGTGTGTGTGTGTGTGTGTGTGTGTGTGTGTGTGTGTGAGAGAGAGAGAGAGAGAGAGACTGTATTGCTGGCAACTGTGATGTGGCATGTGTGTGTGTGTGTGTGTGTGTGTGTGTGTGTGTGTGTGTGTGTGTGTGTGAGTGTACATTAAATACTGTATGCAAGCGTGTGCAGCACCAAATTCATATGAGTAAGTGAGTG
>JAODXP020000833.1:0-20187 GCA_027497455.2 Sardinella longiceps | reverse complement strand
AATGTTGACCTGATTTGTGCAATGATGTCTGTAAAGTCACTGAGACTGCATACTGTATATCTACCTGTTTTGTCATCTCCTGCATCTCCTCCCCTTCTTCTCTGCTTCCCTCAGTTGTGATCTGGGTACCAGTGCTGGTCATCATACTGCTGGGCCTAGTAGGGGTGGGAATATTTGTGTATCAAAGGAAGTTCAAACCTCTCAAGTAAGTAATAACAAAATTAGGCAGGATCAGATCATTAATTTATATTTCAACAGTAATTGTAAACTAAATGTTGCACTCGTTTTCTTGTACAGAAAAGAACATGTACCAATGTATGGAAGAGAGCGTACAATGGATTCTTCACAGAACAAATTCAAGTATGCTTTATAAAATCACTGTTTAATTAAGATGAGAAACAGTTCCTCTTACTTTCTTTTGACTAAAACACAAATATTGAGCTAAACCTTAGGTAAAGAAATTTTTGAAAAGCTCAAATAAACATAGCATGCAGTGACCAACATGTTGTATGGAGTACAAGAAATAGTTTGGCTACTATTCTTTCACGCGTAACAGATGCCAAGCCACTAGCCTGGGGTCGTTGGTGGCAGTATGTGTAAATCCTCACAACCCTAGCCTTCAAGAACACTAGATGGAAGCCTGGGCATTTCAGCTCAGTTTTTAAAACATCCAACTCCCATGCTGGTATGTTGTGATTGATGGGCTGGCAGGTTCAAGACAGTCATAGTCATAGTCATGTTTATTTATATAGCACAATTTAAAACAACCAAAGGTTGACCAAAGTGCTCAAAAAAAGTAATAATAATAGTAGAAGACAACTAATAATAATAATAATAATAATAATAATAATAATAATAATAATAATATCACATATACAAAATTGAATACAATAGAGAGAGAAAAGAAAGCTTAAATAATATGTACAGCCTAAATTAATTCCATACTTCATTTAAAAGCCATTAATAGCATATGATCCCTTAACTTTGCTTTAAAAGCACCAATAGTTGGTGTGGATCTAATGTGGAGAGGCAGATTGTTCCACAACTTGGGCCCAGCCACTGAAAAAGCACGGTCACCTTTACTCTTCAGACGACTCTGCAGTACTGAGAGCAGTAGCTTATCTGAGGACCTTAGAGTTCTAGGAGGGCAGTGAAAGTGTACAAGCTCCCTTAGATATTGGGGAGCTTGACCATTTAAAGCTTTGAACACAAAAACAAGAATTTTGAAATCTACTCTAAATGTAACTGGTAGCCATTTCAAGGATTTCAAGACTGGAGATATATGTGCTGACTTTTTAGTTTTGGTAAGCAGCCTTGCAGCTGCATTTTGCACCATCTGAAGTCGGGATAGAGTGGACTGAGTGACACCAAAGTAAAGGGAGTTGCAGTAGTCCAGGCGGGATGAAATAAAGGCATGGATTAATATCTCAAAGTCTCTGAAAGAAAACATAGTTTTGGCTTTACTTAGAATACAGGAGTGCAGTGCGAACAGCCTCGGCTACACCTAGGAATAGCACCTAGGAATATTGAGCTGGCCTCAGATGCGAGAATAAGCGATAAGAGAGGACACTTGTATCAGTGGCTATCCATAATCATGGAGCTATAACAAAGCCTTCTTCACTGACTTGAGTTTCCATGACACCATGGCTAAACAGATCTTTTCTATTGCTTGTTTTATCAAATTATTAAAAGAAAAAACAGTGAAAAGTGTTATAGAGTGATATTGCCTATTAGCTTACCTTCCAATAACAATTATGCTTTAAACAGGACAATTCCAGTAAACAGATTTCAAGAACATTTCCGTCAGCTAAGCCGTGATGATAACAAAGACTTTTCAAACGAATATATGGTAAGAGAAATAAGATAAATACAGATAATTTTAGTCATTCAAATACTGCATTGTACAAACCTATTCCATAATCTGTCTTAAAGCAATTCAGCATTGTAGGAGCTGACCTATCTCAGCATCAGGCCACTCTTCCAGAGAACAAGAGTAAAAACAGATTCATCGATATACTGCCATGTAAGCACATACACAAGCAAAAACACATCACCCTCTACAACCATCATTACACATCTGACACATCTGTCACCTTTATAATGTTTTATGTCTTTTGCTTTATTTCATTGTCAGATGACTGTTCTCGTGTGAAGCTAAGTACACATGGCCAAAACTCAGACTACATCAACGCCAACTACATACCGGTGAGTCTGCATGACGTCCTAAAGGACTTCTTATCCACAGCAACTATATATTAACTATAGTAACCATGGCTGACTACATACTTTCAAAAGCACAGCTTTTTGTCTCTTTTTTCCATAGTTTTTGCTAACTGCATTAACCATACTAACTAAAGTGTCAGTAACTATGGTAAAGACCAACTGCATTTTCACCTATTAGGGCTATGGTGGCAATACCATGGACTACATTGCAGCACAAGGTCCACTCCCCACCACTGTCAATGACTTCTGGAGAATGATCTGGGAGCAAAAGTCAGAGAGGATCGTCATGGTGACCAAATGTACAGAGAATGGAAGGGTGAGTGTGATGAATACATAAATTGTGTATGCCTGCATACTACAGTATAGCTGATTACATAAAATATGGAGATGCAAGGTCCCACAACCAATAAGATTGCCTGTCCTCTGATAATAGCTACTAAGATACTAAGAGATGGAATTTGAGAAACTATTCCCACCATGCTAACACTGTGGCAGTCATAACTCTTTGAAATATTAAAGTATCAAACCTGATGGCAGTTTCAGTTGATGGACTTACAGTACATGTTAATTTTTCAAGAATCTATTTGGTCTAATAAATTTTCATTTATGACTGTAAAAAATCCTGTCTTTCAGAATAAGTGCGCAGAGTACTGGCCCCAGAGTCATGCTCCATGTCAGTATGGTGAGCTACGCATATCCAAAAAGTCAGAACGTGACGAGAGCAACTGGACTATACGTGAATTTACTGTAAAGCATGTAAGAAAGAAATATTCCATTCTTCAATCATCAATGTTTCCTACGAGCAAGTGTTAATTTTCTAATTTGTGTGTCTGCTGTCAGGTCGTCAAATCAGAGGACAGATTGGTGAAGCATTTCCACTATACAGCCTGGCCGGACCACGGGGTTCCTGGAGGAACGAATGAACTGATACGGTTCCGTGATCTTATCTGGAATCACAATAGATCTCAAACTGGGCCCACAGTGGTGCACTGCAGGTACAGCACACACCCCCTCTAATGTTCATCCCAGTACATGATATCTGCTAGTACATTCCAAACATACATGTACCAGTACAGTGAATAACTGAGTAAGCATGAGGATGAGTATTAATGATCATGTCCCAGTACATGATATCCGCTAGTACATTCCAAACATACATGTACCAGTACAGTGAATGACTGAGTAAGCATGAGTATTACTGAAGATTCTAGAAATATAGTTTCATACAATAACCCTCTCAGCCTTTACAGTACTTCTGTAACATTGACACCAAGAGCTAAAGCTGTAAAATCCATGTCGTTATGCTCAAACATTATTATCAATGTCAAAATATTTGCGCTTGCAGTTGAATGATGTTGAAGTGCCTGTTGCTCTTGTCCCATTGACATAAGGTGACCAGTAGCCTGGCTTTGCATTCCTACGTAGCTCGGCTCAATAATCATCTCCCTCCACGACTCCGTCTGGCATTCCGGTCATCGGCATCGTTTGCAGAGATCAATTCCATCCCACGCTAAAAAGCAAGCAGGATCGGGAGTTGTGCGAGACAACATCAGGTTTCTGTTGTTGTAATCAGATTTAATAGTTACAAACTTCTACAATTCACACCTCCAGCTTGTAATCGTTTGTCAATGGTGAAAAGCCAGACCCATGTGTGAAGCTAAAGCATAGACCAAGGGGATGGCCAAAGCCAGGCTAGGTGATCAGCCCTCCCAGGTGAAAATCAGGACATTTCCCTATTTTAGCTTCAAAAGTCAGGGTGAAAGTGGCTTGTCTTGCATTCTACTGTGGACAGACCAGCAAAATCAGGGTTGTCGCAGATCACCCTACCTCACAAGTTGTCACAGATCACCCTACATTACCGGTAGTAGCTCTTGGTGTGAATGTACAGTAAGAGCTCTTAAATCAGCTGTAGCTTTAACAAGACACTTGCATTTCTAATAAATATTACCTCTCATTGCTTTAAGGCCCTTCATAAACACTTATTGATAGATGCAACACTTATCAGAAGTGCAACACTTGACCTGGTGGGGACATGTTACTGGAGTTGAGTCACTAGGCTAACCCTGATCTTGTGTTCTTGCTTGTGTGTGTCAGTGCTGGTGTTGGCAGAACTGGAACTCTGATTGCTCTGGATGTGCTGCTGCAGCAGCTGGAGAGAGAAGCAGCCGTAGACATCGCCGGGTTTGTCCATCGCATGAGACGCCACAGGCCCCGCATGGTGCAAACAGAGGTAAACTCAAGCTAATGTAGCTCCATTTCCATATGAAGTATCAGAAAGAGCTTGAGAAAAAACCCCGGCTTGTCTGATATACTGTACGTGGGTGCCCTTTAGTCCTCCGTCTAGACTACTGCAACTCCTTATATTCAGTTTTAACTCAGGCTAACCTAAACAGACTACAGTTAGTACAGAACTCTGCCATCAGGCTTTTAACAGGTACCAAGAAATCAGAACACATCTCCCCAATCCTAGCCCATCTGCACTGGTTCATACATGCAAACTTGCCACCTTTCGGCGAAATTCGCCGTTTTGAAATCAAAATAGGTCATTTACGTGAATTTTTACGTGAGTTTTTTTTTCAATCAACCAACCATGGACTGTTATTATAGTTGTAGAATGAGCGAGGAGCACGGACACCATCATAATCAATGACAGAGAGCGTGTTTTTTCCCCCCACCGCATTGGTCTAGTCTGGAGGCGCACCGGTAACAGAGCAGCCATGGAATCATCTAACATGGCCTATTTCCATTCTCAGTGCTGCCATGAAAACGTAGCAAAATGACACAATTTAGCACTAATTTAAGAGAGAACAAAGATGGAAACACATGCTATTATGATAGACGGTGGCTTTGCGGACGTCGCTGTACAGTTAAATTGCCGCTTTAATCAGCCAAATAAGCTATGTCATCGGTATCGTTCGGCTGACTGGTAATGGAAGAAAAGCGCAGTTTAAAGCAAACGGCAGGCATATTAACTTCAATCTAAATGGTCGAAAATGTCATATACATAACAAACTTGTTAGTAAAGCAAGCAATTTCTATGGGCTTGCCGCGCCGGTTTTCGAAATTGTTTTCTCCTAATTGCTACGTGTCTAGTGGACTCCGTTATACAGAGGGTAGAAAACGTTTTTCTAAAACCTGCGCGCCAGCCTCACAGAGTTTTCACTCTTCAAATTGTTCACGTGTACCTTCCCTGGCTGGCTTGGTCGCTTAGCCTAAATGGAATTATTTTATTAGGTTAGAAATCTAGACGTAGGCTACTTTGTACATTTTATGTGATAGTCTGGCCTGTCAGGCTATTATTTTAGACGGAGGAGGAGCTCAATATGGAAGCCCATTTCCGCCACTTAAAAAAAAAAATCTGGGTCAAATATGCTACTGTGAGGCCTTTAATTGTTGTATAGACAAAATGCTATTGTAGAAAATAATGTTAGACCTATTGCTATTTCATTCATATGGAAAAACAAATACATTTATATGTATATTACATGAATATATTTATATAAAATTTGTAGCCAACACTACTCCATGCAATGTACCGCAATTAATGTACAATTAATTTATTAATATATTAATTTACCCGCCCGCGCGCAACGGTAGTTTGTCACCTTTTTCAACCCTTATGAGTTTGCAGGTATGCTGGTTACCTGTCAAATTTAGAGTTGATTTCAAAATTTTACTTTTTGTTTTTAAAGCTCTAAATGGCCTTGCTCCACCCTACATTGCTGAACTTTTAACCCCATGCTCTGCCCCAAGGTCACTCAGGTCCTCCTCACAAAAGCTTCGTTCAGTCCCCCCAACTCGCCTCAAAACCAAAGGTGACCGTTCCTTTTCAGTTGTGGCCCCTAAACTTTGGAACAGCCTCCCACCACTCATCAAATCAGCCCCAGATATTGGCAGTTTTAAATCTTTGTAAAAAACTCATCTGTTTACACTTGCTTTTGGTACCGCCTGATGTCTCGTTTTTCTGTTGTTGATTATTTTTCTTTTACTTATTTTTCTTTATTGTTGGAAGGTGGTGGTGTTCATGTGTGGCGCAGGGGTGAAAGTCACAGCTGTTCTTGGACGTTTGATACATTCCTGTGTTTTGAACTATTTATTTATTGGAAGCACATATGTGCCTGTCTTTTAACCTTGTGAAGCACTTTGGTTTCAACTTCTGTTGTTTTTTAAATGTGCTATATAAATAAACTGACTTTGACTCTGACTCATTTATAAGAGCAAATGTTGTGGTCACACACATGAAGCAATACACTAATTGTATAGTCTATGTTACAGAAAGGACAATGACCATGGTAAAAAGCAACTGCAATAAAATGTTTGACATGCATGAAAAGCCATTATAAATGCTTTCTGATTGGAAAAAGCCATATGTTTGGACAATGCATTTACTGTCAGTGCTACTACTGTCGGAGAGTGACCTCTTCTGTCTCTGCCTTCTTTTCTCCTCTCTGCAGTCCCAGTACATCTATCTGCATCAGTGCATCAATGACTATCTGATACATAACACTATGGCCACTGCACAGAGGCAGGATATGGAACCAGTCTACGTCAACGTGGGTTTTCAACACTAGATTTCTGACCAGAAAAAATGGAGGAAAAAGGCTATGACATTCATCAGTTCTTTAATAAAGTAGACTGAAAGATAAAGAACAGATACAGAGATGAAAAAGTCCATCAGATCCACAGAAACCTACAGTATGCCCTGATCACAATTTTGTGTACACTAACCGTACATTATGAAAAAAGTTTGGTGGAGCGCTACTGGTTTCCCTGAACAAAATGGTGCTCTTGAAATGGAATTTCACATAGACATCAGAAAGGAAAAAAAGATTTCCAGGTCCAGGCACTCAGTTAATCCATGCAAAAAAGTGATTTTAATGAAGGCTAAAACATTACCCTGATGAAGGCTGTAAGGCCCATATGCGTCAGTGTTTTTTTTTTTTTAATGTTTTAGCCTTCATTAAAATCTTTAAAATTATTTTTTTTTTGCATGGATTAACGGAGTGCCTGGACCTGGGAATCTTTCTTGCTTTCTGATGTCTAACTGTACATTATATTCATACTGTAGTTATATATGTATTAGTGCTGGCAAAATTAACTGATTAATCACGTGATTAATCCAAAAAATTTAACTCGGATTAAAAAAATTAACTCAGATTAATCCTGATGGATATGGTTCCACTTTCATGGCATGTATTATGTTCAATTTCAGATAGAAAATGGATCGGTTATCAAGTCAAACTATACAAAGATTATGGCCTAGCTCTTGACTGTCCAACAACATGTTTGGGGAACCCTTGGGGGTAGGGGACAGGTGTGAATTGCCCCATTTGAGACGAACAAAGCCTACTATTTAGTATCAGGGCCTTTACAGGGCAAAATAAGGATCCAATATATCCTAGCATCCAAATTCTTACTGGAGGAAATGAGTTGTGATTAAAAGTGATTAATCACGATTAATCTTTGAAAAAATTTGTGATTAATCAGATTAATTTTTTTAATCGTTTGACAGCACTATTATGTATTAATTATCTACTCGACTAATCAATTATTTCTTTGCTTGAATATGTTAAAGCAGGAACAGAATGTCTCTCAATGGCCAAAAATATATCTTAAAATATTTTTCTACAATATTTTGCCTAGATCTTCATATCAGTGTTAAGTAAAGCTAACATTCAAATGTATGTAAAGACATTCAAATGTAAGAAGTTGCAGTCAGTATTTTCATACACTATCTTTTACACTAATGATTGCTTAACAGATTCTTTCTGACAGCCCTATTGTGAATGCACAGAGACGCTAGTAATCATACAACTCCAATACAACGGAAAGAACCAGGTATCAGAGTTGATCTATGTTTGAAACACTAATTTACTAAAGGTATATTTTTGAGCAGCATTACTCTTTATGCAAAATACAGAATGAATAAGCCTGGCATTACCTGATGCATGACAGCTTCCTGCTGCTATTGGACAGAATTGGAGTAGGGCTACAATGAGCTTTTATAATCTAGGTATACTTATATCTAGGTATTAGATTGTGGTGAAAAATGAAAATTCCTTCAACGATTTACAACGAATTGGAGGATGTGAATTAGAATAAGCAATGAACTGTGAAAAATGTAAATAAAAACATTTGTGCCAGGCTTATTACTCTATGCCCATGTGCTGTGTATTGATTTATATGCAAAACAGACACTCCAGTAGATTAGTGCCTTTCGGAATTAAGTTGCATTGGCTTGATTTGCATATGGCCTTTGCTAAAAAAAAAAAAAAAAAAAACAATGGGCATGAAAATTATGATCTGATGACACTTTAATAATGAGCATGTTTGTTCTCAGTTGTGGCCACCAATTGAGTGATAAATAGGAGTCGCTCAACAGTGAGGACTGAGATTTATTTAAAGTCACTGGTTAACTATGAACCGTGATCGCTTTTATCCAAAGTGACTCACATTTTGTCAACTTCAGGGCAAGTCTTCCCTACAGCAACTTTAAGTGTTAAGTGCCTTGCTCAAGGGCACAATGGTGGCAGCAGGGATTCAAACCCACAACTTCCAGACTTCTGCCCCATCAGAGTCAGGGTCCTTAGCCACTATGCTAAACCACCAAGGGACTTAACTAATACAATACCACCACCATATTATACGCCTGAAAAGGCTAAACATGAAAAACATAGAGATTAGCAGTCTTGGGCAAGTTACTTCAAAACTGTAATGCGTTATTTATTACTTGTTTCTGACATTTTAAAGTAGTCCCTTACATTACAATATTAGTGTTTTGAAAATGTAACGCATTAGTGTTGCATTACATTTAAGTTACTCTTGGGCCCCCTGGTAGTCTATGACCTTCATTAGTTCGTTATCAATGTTGAGAATGACAAGTGGAGACTGTCAATTTCTATATTAAGTCCGGCACAGCAAGCGTTTTACCCTTGCTGACCTCTCAGTGATTTTTGGCGAATTTGTATGAAGGAAAAAAACACCACTTCATTCCAAGTTAAAAATGCTTTGTAATTTGAGTTACTGACAATTGTACCGAGGAAAATATTACCAGTTTCTTTTCTGTAATGCCTTACATTACCAAGTTACCACAAAAAGTAATGCATTACAGTAATTAGTTACTTTTGCAACTCTTTACTCCCAACACTGTAGATTAGTGATTGTTCAACCAGTCATGATTTCAATTTTGCAGTGATACTGATTTCCGCCAGTGCAGGCTTATACAAATGTGTCTTTACATTTACATTTATGCATTTAGCAGACACTTTTATCCAAAGCGACTTACACAAGAGGATTAACAATCAAGCTACATAGAGTGCTAGAAGGAAATGATCACATGGGTCTTTAGAGTGTGGTACTGCTAGGACAAGAGGTGTTCTCTGAAGAGCTGGGTCTTCAAGAGTTTCTTGAATACAAAGAGGGACGCCCCTGCTCTGATTGTGCTCAGTAGGTCATTCCACCAGCGTGGAATGATACAAGAAAAGAGTCTGGATTGTTTTGTGCGAGATGCTGGGACAGCCAGAAGGCGTTCCTTTGATATCCGGAGTTGGCGAAGAGTGACCTTCGCCTTTATCATCATACTCAGATAGGTAGGTGCAGATCCATTGAGTACTTTGTAGGCCAGCAGTAGTGATTTGAATTTAATGCGTGCAGCCAGGGCTAACCAGTGTAGTTGAATGAATAGAGGCGTCACATGTGCCCTTTTGCGCTGATTGAAGATCAAGCGTGCGGCTGCGTTCTGGACCATTTGTAATGGTTTCACCACACAGACTGGGAGGCCTGTTAGAAGGGCATTATTGCAGTAGTCAAGGCGGGTGGCCTGCTGGGCATTATTGCAGTAGTCAAGGCGGGTGGCCTGCTGGGCCAGATATGGTATAATTCTCCTTACATTGAATAGTGCAAAGCTGCAAGACCGGGCTACGGAGGCGTCATGATCTCAAGGTCAACAGATCATCAATTATGACACCCAAGTTCCTTGCTACTTTAGTAGGAACAAGAGCTAGGGAGTCAGTTTTGATGCAAATGTCATGATGTATGGTTGGCTTCGCAGGGAAGACTGTAACCGTAGCAGGTTTAAATTCTATTTGACCCTTGGATACACAACAATACAATGACAATTTTGTAACAAGTAATTTTTATTAACAATAATTTAAAATACAGGAAGGATGATTTTGTGCTAAAAAAAAGAGGCCACAAAAAGAAATAAACAATTCATTAACTCACACAATAATAGGCATAACCAACTGGCATGGCACCGGCAAAGACAGTATAAATATGTGCAAATCTGCAAGTATGAGCGGGGACTAAATTGGGACAATGTCTGTGTAGTGGCCCTAGTGGCGGTCTCAGTATGTGCAGTTATCACTAATAAGTTACAACTCACTATGTGCAATGTGCAACAGTGGCTTAGGGATCAGTATGTGCAAAATACAAGCAAATAGCAACCCGCAGTCAGTATGTGCAAAATACAAGCAATAGGCAATCCTCACGCAATGTGCAGAAATACAATAGCTATTAGTTGCGATTAGTCAGTAAGATTATAAACTAGCAACAGTTTACAAATCAGTATGTGCAAAATACAAACAATTATCAATGCCAAAGTCAATACATTCACACAGTCAATTTGCAACTGAGCAAATAAACATACAAAACTACCACAGTCAATAGTTACTACACAGAGTGTCTGACAATTTAAATAACTATCATTTGGCGCCCCCTATTGGCAAAGTGGGCTATGCTCGGGATATTACCACAAGGCCTAATTAACACAGTGAGCAGTATAGAAGTCAATTGCACTCTTAAAACACAACTTTATCGCTACGACAAAACACAGCACACAGGGGGAGCTAGATAGCCTGACATAGCACGCCCACAATACGAATGTTCATCCGTATCCATGGTCTGGGAACGGTCTTCTTGGGCGTGTTTACATCGGAGTGTCTACAGGCCAATAAGCGAAGCTGATTAGACGAGCTGTCCAATCGTTTCAAACCAGAAGTGAATGCCCTCCCCCCGCAGTATAATCGCGTCAGGTTAAAGAACCTCCAGACCATGAATACGGATGAACAGCAGTATTATGGTCGGGCTATGTCAGGCTAGGAGCTAGAGGCACCACAAACAAGATTAGGAGTGAATCTAAGCAATAAAAGTGACTTAGGCTTCATAAAGGATTGTAGTAACACCCACAGCATAAAATGCACCAGGCCTTATCTAACAGTATTACAATAACATGAGCCCTGCGGGCAGCCAGTTAGAGAACCTATGTAGTTTCGAAGAAAAATCAGCGCAAGAGTCGCCCGCCCAGCAGCGCGCTGATCGGGAGTCTATTGCGTTTACAGTCCAGCCCTACTCACGGCCCAACCCACGGCTCTGTCAACAGACGCAGTTGTCCTGAGCGAGAGTCAGTAGACAGTCCTTCTGGTCACGTCCCCTCGCAGGTGTAGTACGGGTTCGGCAGCTCAAACTAAGAACAAGGAAGCACAAATCAACACCAGCACAGTCCAGGCTGTGGCCCATTCATACGAGATTGTATTTAGCTTGATAACTTTCCTTAATGCAGGAGATTGAGTGCGCAGAGGAATCTTTGATGTTCTGTCAGCCGTCGCGATGGTCTTCGGGGACTGTGAGGATGCAGAGAGGCAGACTTTAAAAACCAGGCAATAATACGATGCGTGTGGCTTCATTTACTCCCGTTACAAGACCAGTAGTTCCGTTTTTGAGAGGTTTAGCTGGAGGTGATGGTCTTTCATCCATGCAGGTATATATAGAGACAGGTGGAAATGAAAGATAGAGTAGGGTATCATCAGCATAGCAGTGATAAGAGAAGCCATGACAGTTGATGATCTGCCCCAATGAGGTGGTATACATGTGTGGGAAAGTGCACTAGCTGGCCGCTTTGGGTGTCTGACACTCCTTGGAGGGGGGCGGGGTTTTATGTTTTTTTTCTCAATGAATGAGCCGTGATTGACACACTATTTAAAGGGGGTAGAATATGGCCGCGGTTTCCTAATCTGCTGCTTCCCGGAAGCAAGGTGCGCGCAGATCAGGGGGAGCGCGCTTGGGAAGATTGTTTGTCCTCTTGCCATGCTCACCTGTTCGTTTGCTTGAGGTATGTTGGGTGGTTTGTTTTATTTAAAACCTATTGGCCAAGCTGTTACACTATATCCTACTTACCGTATACATTGTCCATTAGAGCTATACAGAAGACGGGCCGCGATCAGCTGGGGAGGAAAATAAGACGCACTGTTTGGAAAGCGGTATGTTTCTTTGTTCTCGTGGCGGCCGCCGCATAAGCACGCTTGAGAAGTATATTACTCTTCTGTATTACGGGGGGTATATTTAAATAAGTCTGTAGCAATCAGTTCAATATGTAGGTTAGTTTGGACTGAGTTATTTTATTCTCCATGTATGACATAAATGCACTTTATTTCTGCTCCAATGAGCGTATGTATTATAATGCGAGAATATTGTCTTGTTTCTTCTAGATCCAGTGGGTTCACGCATTAACGCTACTAGCCGCTGTTTGTTTTACTTTAGTTGTTTTGTTTTGTTTTGTTTTGTGTTTGTTTTATTTGCGCTCTGCTCAAGGATTGTATATTCCTATGTATGGTTATTCCTTTTTTTAGTAGCTAGTCAGCTGCGCACGTAGAGAAGGGGCGCGCTGGCTGGCTACTTTAATTTATTTTCTTTGTTTCCCGTTTCCTTGTTTGTGTTTTATGTCTCTTCGTTATGGCTGGCCTATTCGCTCATCTAGCCGGCCTTGTAGTATTTAAGGGCCTTCATCTATAAGGGTGGTGTGGGGCTTTGCCCGTGAATTAATAGCCTATTTGCTGTGTATTCTTGTGGTGGAGTTTGTAGTGTATTGAACATATGCTGTGTTTTAACACTTGAATTGCCGTGTACAATTGAATCACGTTCTCTACTGTGTCTGACTTGAGCGCTCTGGAATAACTAATAGGCTGCGCTAGAGACTGTGATAATTGCAGCCACTAGGTGGTGTCCATGTCTTGTTATAGTCTGTCTTATTGTGTAATTGTGTACCATTTTTACCTTAACAAAACAAAAGAAAGGAAATGAACTTTACAGATATTTATAAATAAAAAAGATGTTCTATTTGTAATCAGTGGTAGTGCTGTTTTCTGCTTCAGAGTTCCCCTAATTCTAGGTATAACTTAAGGGGTGGCGTAGTCACTGTCTCCCCGTAGGGAGGGTATTACAATTGGCGTAGTCGGCAGGATGAAACTTGATTAATTAATTTTCTAATTTTCTTTTGTGAGTGTTTGTTACCTTGAGCAACGCAAGTTTTGTATTTTTGTTTGGTTATTTGTTTTTTTTATAAGACAATAACTAGTATTATAAACAAACAGCGGTTGGTACTCTGCTTCTAAGGCCAACATGGAGGAAGAATTACAGACACTCCGTGCTCAAATGGAAGATTTGCAGAGAAATTATGAGAGACTGTCTCAGACTTCAAGGGGAAGTGCGGGTGGGCAGTCTAGTGGGGATAATGGCGGAGCAGCTGACCCTCCGCGCAGGGAACAAGCCTTTTATTTGCCCCGTGAACGCAAATGCTCTAAGTTTTCAGGGGCAAGGGGGGTGGGTTGCCTCCTGGTGGAAGATTGGGTGGAGGAGGCACAGACTTGCATTAGAACCAGGGGCATGTCTAACCTCGACAAAGCTATGTTCCTGTACGATCATTTAGAGGGGGAGGCACGCAATGAAATTAAATATCGCCCCAAGGCAACAAAAGAAGATCCCGAAGAGATTATTAAAGTGTTGATTGAAGTGTATGGCTGTACCAAATCTTATGTCTATTTGCAGCAAAAGTTTTTTGATAGGAAGCAAAGGGAGGGGGAATCCTTATATGAATTTTCTCATGCTTTAATGGAATTGATGGACAAGGTAAAGTCATGTACTAACCATTCTATAACTAACCCTGACATAGTAATACGGGATCAATTCTGTGAAAATGTTAGAGACCCCACTCTTCGTAGAGAATTGAAGCGTTTAGTCAGGGGGGATGACAGTCTTACACTCTTGGGTGTTCGAAGTGAGGCCATCCGGTGGGTGGAAGAGGGCCAACCTAACCGTGACAAGTCTGTGAGGACCAACCCCTTAGTAAGTGAGGCCCAATTTGCCACTCAATGTGATGCAGTTCAAGTCAAGCCGCCCTCTGAGTTTTCTGAACTTAAAGAGATGATCCTTCGACAACAGGCTCAGTTGGACCTCCTGATGGCACGGGTAGGCTCCCAACCTGACTCTTCTCGCCGTCCACCTGCGCCCACATCCAGAGGGACCCGCTTCAAAAGAACTCCAGATGGTCAACCCATATGCATCCGGTGTAATGCACCAGGTCACATTGCTAGGTATTGTCCCACCACCCTGCGTGATTTCAGTGTTCCCCCTGGCCCGAACCCCAATGTGAGCGAACCCTCCCCCAGCACTTCGGGAAACTGACCACCCCCAGTGTGCAGAGCCACACGCTGGGAGGGGGTCGATTTGGCTCTGGGGCCGCTGTTTCACCATCTTATGAGCGGCTGGTTGGATCATGTCCGGTGCAAACAGTCATGATGGGAGGGGTTGAGGTGCAGTGTCTGATTGACACGGGGTCCATGGTCACCACCATAACCGAACGTTTCTTTTTAACTTTTTTGTCCCACCATAAGACAAAGGATTGCGGCTGGCTAAGTCTGCGTGCCGCCAACGGACTTGATATACCCTATGTGGGCTATGTGGAGCTTGATGTTGTTGTCTTGGGACAGAACATTCCGAAGCGTGGCATTCTCATTGTGAAGGACCCAGCGAACCCAGTAGATCAGCAGCGTAAAGTAGCTATCCCCGGCATCCTGGGTATGAATGTTTTGCGTGAATGCTATAGCACTCTTTCTGAACAGCATGGCCCTAATCTTTTCCAGTCACCCTTAATTTCATCCGCGCCTTCTGTGATCAGGCGTGCCTTACGGCATTGTGAGCAAGTTGAGGCCGTAGTTAATTCTTCCACTGCGTTTAAAGCTAGAGTACGGCGCGGTCCACCTATTCTTCTTGTGGCAGGAACACTGTCCATGGTCCCTGTCACTTGCCCTCAGCTTCCTATGGGAGAGTTTTTATTGGAACCTCTGTCTTCTGAAGAACCCCCCCTTCCTGCAGGCCTGTTGGTCTCCCCTACCTTGCTGCAGAATAGTAAGGGTATTCTGTATGCCCCTATAACCAATGTGGGCCATGTGGATGTGTGGCTATCGTCGCGGCGGGTGATCGGGACTGTGCAGGTTGTGACCAACGCCCCAGAAGATGAACATTCCCTAACCTTTTCTACCGACCCTGCCACTTCTGTGTGTACTGCCTTGATTTCTACCCAGGAGGCTCAACCCTTGGCCCAGGGATTGGATTTGCCTGACTTTGAGGGCTTAAGTGAGCTGGAGGCATCCAAAGCTAAGGCACTCTTGCTTAAGTATCAGAGCTTGTTTGCCAAGAATGATGCTGATTTAGGGTGTACTAACCTCATTAGTCATGACATCAATGTGTTGGATGACATCCCTGTTCGACAGCCTTACCGGAGATTGCCCCCTTCCCAATACGAAGTTGTCAAGGCCCATATTCGGCAGCTCTTGGAAGCCAAAGTGATCAGAGAAAGTTGCAGTCCTTACTCGTCACCGATTGTTATTGTGACTAAAAAAGATGGGAGTCTTAGGCTGTGCGTTGATTACCGAAGGCTCAATGCGAAGACTCACAAAGATGCTTATCCGCTCCCAAGGATAGAGGAGTCGCTGGATGCCTTAAGTGGGGCTCGCTGGTTCTCGACCTTAGACCTAGCGAGTGGGTATAATCAAGTTCCAGTATCAGAACGAGATAAGGCCAAGACAGCGTTTTGTACCCCTTTCGGCCTTTTCGAATTTAACCGCATGCCCTTTGGGCTTTGCAATGCCCCTAGCACCTTTCAGCGCCTCATGGAGCGAATGTTCGGTGATCAGCGATACCAGTCTGTGTTGTTGTATCTTGACGACGTGATCATCTTTTCCTCCTCCGTGGTTCAGCACTTGGAGCGCCTGGAGGAGGTGTTCCGGAGGTTGTCTCAACAACAACTGAAGGTGAAGCTGTCTAAGTGCCATTTCTTTCAGACCAGAGTGAAGTACCTGGGGCATGTGGTATCGGCCGAAGGGGTAGCAACTGACCCTGAGAAGCTAGAGGTGGTACGAGACTGGAGGCAACCAGAGCATCTAGCAGATCTCCCGGTCTTTTCTTGGCTTCGCAAGCTATTATAGACGCTTTGTCCGAAGCTTTGCCAAGATTGCAGCTCCTTTGCATCGTGTTGTTGGCCAGTTGGCTGGGCCAAGGAAGAAAGGGAAAACACCACCAGTGCCACTTGCGTCTGCCTGGGATGAGGCCTGCGAGGAAGCATTCCAGTCCTTAAAACACCAGCTGGTGACTGCTCCGATTCTGGCCTATGCCGATTTTGCTAAGCCATTTGTCCTGGAGGTGGATGCCAGCCACGCAGGACTGGGGGCCGTGCTCTCCCAGGAGCAAGATGGCAGGCTTAGACCAGTTGCCTTTGCTAGTCGTGGCCTACGGCCAACAGAAAGGAACATGGAAAATTACAGCTCCATGAAGCTGGAGCTCTTGGCAGTCAAGTGGGCAGTCACAGAGAAGTTTAGGGAGTATCTTCTGGGAAGTACTTTTACCATCTACACCGATAACAATCCCTTGAGCCATCTCCAGACTGCCAAACTGGGGGCTATGGAACAACGGTGGGCCTCTCAGCTGGCATCTTTCAATTTTACCATTAGGTATCGACCGGGACGGAAGAATGGGAATGCCGATGCCCTGTCGCGTCAATATCTTGACCGCCTGGCCCCGGGCACTGAATTACCATCCAACTTGGGGCAGTCCATACTGGAACAACAGTCCATCAGGGTCGAAGCGCACTGTGGGGAAGTCGGAGCCTTTCCAAGACGTTCCCATACTGAACTTGCCACGCTGCAACAGCTGGATCCAATTCTGGGGCCGATTCTTAAGTTCTGGAGGATGGCCAGGCAGCCAAGTGCTCAGGAGCGGGGAGAATTGATGGCCAAAAGTAAGGAGCTGCTGCGTCATTGGGGAGCCTTCTGTGAGAGAGAGGGAGTTCTCTACCGCCGATCTCATCCGGCAGGAGGCGGTCGGGAGATAATGCAGCTTGTCTTGCCTGAATGTCTGAGGGAAGAGGTTCTGCGCAGTGTTCATGAGGGTCATGGCCATCAGGGCATGGATCGCACTCTGCAGTTGGTACGTGAGCGATGCTTCTGGCCAGGCATGACTACATATGTGGAACAGTGGTGTCGTAACTGCGAGAGGTGTGCACTTGGGAAGGCTTTGCAGCCTAAAGTAAAGACCTACCAAGGGGCACTACTTGCTTCCCGGCCACATGAGATACTTGCCCTTGACTTCACTTTGTTGGATCCAGCCAGTGATGGACGGGAGAATGTGCTCGTATTAACAGATGTGTTCTCGAAATATACTCAGGCCGTCGCTACTCCAAACCAAAGAGCTGACACAGTAGCACAGGTCCTGGTGCAACACTGGTTCCAGCGGTTTGGGCCGCCCGATCGAATCCACTCCGATTTGGGCAAAAGCTTTGAAAACGCCTTGATCCAGCGGCTGTGTTCCATGTATGGAGTCAAAAAGAGTCGAACCACGCCCTATCATCCACAGGGAAATGGCCAATGTGAGCGGTTCAACCGCACCCTACATGACTTGTTGCGAACATTGCCACCAGCTGAAAAGAGACATTGGCCCAGACACCTACCTCAGTTAACCTATGCATACAACACCACCGTTCATTGCACTACTGGAATGACTCCATATTATGTGATGTTTGGATGTGAGCCACGCTTGCCTGTTGATTTCCTGTTGGGGTCCGGTGGGGAAGATGGGAACACGGACGCTACTCCGGAAGATTGGGTCCATAAGCACCAGGAGAGTCTTCGGGTGGCCCATCTGCACGTGAGGCAGCAACTGAAAGAGAAAGCCGAGAAGCGAAACAGGAAGCATAATGAGTCCTGTCGTGATGATCGTCTAGAAGAGGGTGAGCTTGTGTATGTCAAGAACCATGTTCGAGGGCGCAATAAGATACAGGACTATTGGAGTTCCCGTGTCTATAGGGTAGTTCAGACACCCTCTGACCAGGGCCCCGTGTATGCCATTGTTCCAGTCGATGAAGCGGGTCCAATTCGGCACGTACACCGCACTGAACTGAGACGAGTGCCTGAGGGGGTGGAGGATCCTGTGGAAGCTGAACCAATGGAGGAAGCCATGGCTGATGAGGAAAGGAGCCTGGCGTCCATGGAGGATGACTCTGATGAAGAACGTGCAATTGTGTTTGATAATGAACCAATCATAGACCTACAGCCAACTGATCAGCATGAGGACACTGCTGTGACCTCTACTGACAGCAATTTAGCCCCTGCCCTTGACTCTTCATTGTCCTGGCAGGATAGTCCGGCTGAGAGCGAGCATGATGAAGAGGCTGACTCTCAGTTGAGGCGCTCTATTCGAGCAACCGCAGGACAACACAAAAATCCATTCAGATTGCCCCAATCCGCTGCTTCCACCTCCCTCTAAACGTCCATCGTCGAGACGACGATTCATTTTGGGGGGTGAAATGTGGGAAAGTGCACTAGCTGGCCGCTTTGGGTGTCTGACACTCCTTGGAGGGGGGCGGGGTTTTATGTTTTTTTTCTCAATGAATGAGCCGTGATTGACACACTATTTAAAGGGGGTAGAATATGGCCGCGGTTTCCTAATCTGCTGCTTCCCGGAAGCAAGGTGCGCGCAGATCAGGGGAGCGCGCTTGGGAAGATTGTTTGTCCTCTTGCCATGCTCACCTGTTCGTTTGCTTGAGGTATGTTGGGTGGTTTGTTTTATTTAAAACCTATTGGCCAAGCTGTTACACTATATCCTACTTACCGTATACATTGTCCATTAGAGCTATACAGAAGACGGGCCGCGATCAGCTGGGGAGGAAAATAAGACGCACTGTTTGGAAAGCGGTATGTTTCTTTGTTCCTCGTGGCGGCCGCCGCATAAGCACGCTTGAGAAGTATATTACTCTTCTGTATTACGGGGGATATATTTAAATAAGTCTGTAGCAATCAGTTCAATATGTAGGTTAGTTTGGACTGAGTTATTTTATTCTCCATGTATGACATAAATGCACTTTATTTCTGCTCCAATGAGCGTATGTATTATAATGCGAGAATATTGTCTTGTTTCTTCTAGATCCAGTGGGTTCACGCATTAACGCTACTAGCCGCTGTTTGTTTTACTTTAGTTGTTTTGTTTTGTTTTGTTTTGTTTTGTTTTGTTTTATTTGCGCTCTGCTCAAGGATTGTATATTCCTATGTATGGTTATTCCTTTTTTAGTAGCTAGTCAGCTGCGCACGTAGAGAAGGGGGCGCGCTGGCTGGCTACTTTAATTTATTTTCTTTGTTTCCCGTTTCCTTGTTTGTGTTTTATGTCTCTTCGTTATGGCTGGCCTATTCGCTCATCTAGCCGGCCTTGTAGTATTTAAGGGCCTTCATCTATAAGGGTGGTGTGGGGCTTTGCCCGTGAATTAATAGCCTATTTGCTGTGTATTCTTGTGGTGGAGTTTGTAGTGTATTGAACATATGCTGTGTTTTAACACTTGAATTGCCGTGTACAATTGAATCACGTTCTCTACTGTGTCTGACTTGAGCGCTCTGGAATAACTAATAGGCTGCGCTAGAGACTGTGATAATTGCAGCCACTAGGTGGTGTCCATGTCTTGTTATAGTCTGTCTTATTGTGTAATTGTGTACCATTTTTACCTTAACAAAACAAAAGAAAGGAAATGAACTTTACAGATATTTATAAATAAAAAAGATGTTCTATTTGTAATCAGTGGTAGTGCTGTTTTCTGCTTCAGAGTTCCCCTAATTCTAGGTATAACTTAAGGGGTGGCGTAGTCACTGTCTC
>JAODXP020000831.1:0-20247 GCA_027497455.2 Sardinella longiceps | reverse complement strand
AGGGTTTTCCTCACAAATGTCACTGAGAAGCACAGCCTTGGTCTCCTCCTTTTTGCTATTCAGAATAAATAGAACAAAAAAGCAAAATTACTTTTGTTAAAGCCTTAACAGTAAAATATCAGTAATACTTGCTATGTCTTAAAACTTGCTATGCCATAAAACATTACTTTTTCCCAATAGCCTCTATTTGTATGATTGTTTCTGTCTTCCACACAGGGGTCAAAATTAACATTTGTAATGCGAATCAACCAGCAACAGACAGATCAAGTAGTGAAATTCACCAGCCATTCAACAACAAAATCAGTATTCAAAATTGACCTCAACCCTAACCCTAACAAAGAGACCGGGGTTCACTTCCAACATCCTCCGAAAACCAACAACTGGAGATCTGTATGGTAAACATAATGTCATACATTTGTAAAGTAGCGGCCTAGGGGTTAGTCTTGGAGTTCCATACCCGTCCTGCACATGAGATCAAGCCTTAAACTCTATTCCAAACCTGCACCCCTACCCCCTTTTATTTTACACCTGACCACCCCAACCTTAAGAACACGTTTAACAACTGAGTTGAAAGCCTGGGCTTTTCAGCCCAGGGGTTAGAGCATGTGACTCCCATGCAGTGCATTTGACAAAGTGGCGGGTACGAGACCTTTGAGCGGTTGAACAGAACACAGCTACATTACCTTACTGTAATAAAGAGTTGTTCAGCCACACTTACCATGTCAGGGGCCTGGTGTTACAGACGTCACGTACACTGAGGTTGGAGGAGTACCATGTGAGTGTAGAGTCCAGCAGGGTCACGTTGGGTGACTTGGAGCCACTACATATCGCTGCATAAATTGAAAGAGGAGGCAAATTTAACAAATCTGTAGATCTTGCCTAGATAAAGTGTACAGCATGAGGCAGAGGCATGTAAAACTACATGTAAAGCACTGCAGCACTAAATTAATGATGCGTAACTCACAGGGCATGCATTTTTTTGTCCAGACAATCTGAACTTGTAAATTCATAAGTGAGGAACCCACCTCTAAATGAAACAACCAACTTACAACATGACATTGCTCATTTTCTTTGCTATCAGACATCATCAGGATGTTCTAGTTCTACTAGTAATGTGCTCCATGGTCTGCTCCTGTCTCCTCTCCACAGGCTTGGGCTGCTACCCCCCCCCCCCCACACACACACACACACACACCTACTGTACTGTACAGAAACTGCCCATTCAAGGCCCCTCCCTGACCAGTCCTGAGTCTAACTGAATGTGTGCATCTGTGTCCTGTGTTCTACATTGTTTATGTCTTTGCTTCAGATAAGCAAAATTCTAGCGAGAATTCTATTCTCCTTCTAAATTCTAGCGAGGACAGAGGCCTTTGTTCATAGATTTTTCAAGGATGCACTGATGGAACCTCCTTTTTGAAGTGTATGACTTCCAAGGCGATTGTGCTACCTAGGAAGCATCCTCGACTTTGAGAAACACTCAAATGACTGATGACTGTAGGTGTACAGTGCTGACTGACCCATTCGTGCGAGTCGCCCATCGTAGTGGACATCTGTGCTCCGGCTCAGCCGATACCCCAATACTCTGCTGACCTCACAAACGCTTAGTGGCCTGTCCAGCATCAGGGCAACCATGCAGCTGTGAAGGCTGAGACACACACACACACACACACACACACACACACACACACACACACAAACACAAACACAACACACACACACACACACACACACACACACACACACACACACACATTCACACACGCGCGCACACACACACACACACACACACACACACACACACAAACACACACACACACACACACGCAACACACACACACATTCCCACACACACACAAACACATTCATACACACATTCACACGCATGTGCACACACACACAAAAACACACATGCATGCACACAGATGCATACACACAAACACACAAAGCAAAAAGTTAATTATGATGTAGCCACACATGGGCATATACAAGTAGATAATACAGGCTAAAGCTATACTATTCTTGTGCAAATGAAGGGAAAGTCATATGCTACTCAGACTGACAATCAGACAGACAGTTAGACACAAATATCTGTACACACACACACACCTCTCTCTCTCTCTCTCTCGTCATTTTTACCGTGTATCTGTGCCGTGGCATTCCAAATGTATTTCCTGAAAAAATGTAAAAAAGAGTCATGTGCTGCTACCCTTTAACATAAATCAGCAGGATTGCATTGGGTATGATCTGGATAAGCTCTTCAAATTCAGTTTGACAGTCTCAAGATGTTACAGTAATACTGTACGTACATTACAGGCCTGTCTCATAGTACTCAGAGAGCAAGTCATCTTTAGGTTTTAACAACGTTACTTCAGACTCAGGTCTGGGAAACACAGACTAAATTCAAAAATATTTTTAAGAAACCCCCTCATGGACCACGTAAGGCTGCTCGTCGACCACCAGTGGTCACCGGAAAAATACTTTTAGAACCACTGCACTAGAACAAGAGGTGTACAGTACCTACTATCTACCTATTATACAGTATCCACAACAGCAACAAGACCAAGCAAAGAAAGCACAAGTCAAACTTACCCGGAAGTGTTTGAAGGACTGGGTTATGTTTTCACAGACATCCCTAAAGTAAGGAGGAGAGTGAGAGAAGACTATAATGTCTTGCAGTATGTTTGCACAGTGCATGTCATAATGAAATCGAATCTAATCTTGTCTAATGTACAGAGGTTGGTATGCACACTAAGTATAATAGTAAACAGAGTATTTTAAAGGGTGGGCTTACTGCTTTATGGCAGAATCACAATCTGAACGGTTCTTGATGATCTGAGGAGGGGAAAGACATCATTTAGAACATGCAGGGGAAGCATGTAGTTGCCTCAGTGTAGGCTCTCTCTCTCTCTCTCTCTCTCTCTCTCTCTCTCTCTCTCTCTACACACACACACACACACACACACACACACACACACAAACACAGATTACCAAGGTGATCTTGCGTGAGTCCAACCCAGGACTTGTACCCACGAGCTCACAACAACACAGCAACCACAGATCAGGACACCCTAGCCAGTCAACCAAAAAGCCCCAGGCTTCCAGGCTTTATGAAGTGTCAGGCAGTGAGGCTTAATAACGTCTTACTCACACAGGTACTGCACACACACACACACCACACACACACACACACACCCACACACACACACCCACAAACACACACATGCATGCAAGATACACACCAGATTCTGTATGTCAGTCAGATTAATGCTGGAACTTGTGATGTTTAATCGGAGGGCGTAATAATATGCATCTGAAACAGATATAGATAAGAGATAAGAGAAATTACATGAGAAATGAAAATAAATGCAGAATTAATCTTCCAAAACACTTCCCATTCAGACTTACAGTATGAAACGTTGTATAACACACTATATACACTCCCATTCCCTCTCTCCTGCATCTCATCATTTTAACAATAGCAGCCTATTGTATAACTTATTAACCATAATAATTATTTACCTTCGAGATATAATGCCAAACTGCAGAACTCACCTGTATCATTGCAAAATGACGTGCAGTTGCACTGATCTTGCAGTTCAACTAAGAGCAAAAACATGACAGAAAGAGAGGGGACAAAAATATCTTGTCAAAGGACATGAATTTCATACAGGTCAGTCTCACAAGGTCTACCAATTTACGACTCTATCTTGACAATCAGTAGCTTTGGATTATATAGAGCATTTGAATTTTAATTGCTTACCTATGTACAGTATATCACACTTGTACAATAATGTACTGAACCTTTTGAATACACACAGTGAAGAAATAAACTGCATTGTACCTCATACTAAAATGGTAATAGACAATAAGACTCACAAGGGCACGACTCTGTCTCAGAATCAATAGACGTGTCCGTAACATCGTCCGAGTC
The DNA here is from genome assembly GCA_027497455.2 of Sardinella longiceps. Classification (NCBI taxonomy): domain Eukaryota; kingdom Metazoa; phylum Chordata; class Actinopteri; order Clupeiformes; family Clupeidae; genus Sardinella; species Sardinella longiceps. The sequence goes on along the minus strand of JAODXP020000831.1, from coordinate 16,316 downwards.
CAGATAAGAGCTGCAGAATGATAGTGAAGCAAGTCAATACATCATTATTGATTTTCTTGAAAGCCAAAACATCACAATATCAAAATCGAACGTTGGCGCCTAAAGGGTTATTAGCAAGGGGTGCATACATACCATGTGACGTTGACAGACTGGGTAGAAGTGCACATCCCAGCATAAGGTTCAGGGTAGGTGCACCTCACAAATTCTCCACCAGGAGTCAGCAAATGCTCATCAGCACAGAGGCCTTTACCTACAAACAGTGTTGTAATGAGAAAACAAGAGGAGGGTAAACTATGAGTGTTTCTCAAAGCCGAGGAAGCATGCTTGGAAGGCTGCTTTTTCGAGCACTCCACGTCTGTCGCCAAGTACTGTTTCAATGTCAAGGATACTTCTAGATTCGAGCAAGGACAGAGACCTTTGTTCATAGATTTTCAAAGATGCACTGATGGAACCTTGTTTTTGTTTTTTTTTAAAGATATCTTTGGGGGGGTTTTCCACCTTTATTTGACAGGACAGTGTAGAGAGGCAGGAAATGAGTGGGAGAGAGAGACGGGGAAGGATCGGGAAGTAACCTCAGGTTGCAATCGAGAAGTTGTTCAAGGATATTGGGTTGTGAGGATTTACATGTACTGCCGCCAGCTAGCTGAGCCAGTTGACATTCGTTAAATATATATATATATATATTATATATATATATATATAACATGTATTGTATGTTATATGCAGTATATACAGTATGTATACTGTGTATATTCTAAGGGCCTAGCACTGACAGGGGGCCCCAGAGAAAATTTGAATATTAAAATCAATGTTTGGGGGGCCCAAAATGTATATTTAATATTTTCTGTCCTAAGGCCCAAAACTACTAGCAGCGCCTCTGCATGGCCTCTGCATGGCCTGCTCACCAGTTTGTGGTTAAATGGCCGCTGTACCTGGAGTTTCTGTCTGTCTGTCTGCGGCTGATTATTTGCATTGTATATCCTACTGTAGGCTCATTGTATGTCCTGGATGCAAATAGTCATTCTGTGCTTGTTTTTTGACGTACTGTGAAATGTAGGAATACTAAATGTCACCGCCTATTGTTAATGATTGGTTGTTCCTTTTCATCTTTGGGTCTGTTTTGGTTGTGGTGGGAAATATGGTTGTTCAGATGAATAGATTATTTGCACTGTATACCCTACTGTAGGCTGATTGCATGTTCTGGATGCAAATAGCCATTCTGTGCTTATTCTTTTCATGTACATGTAGCCGGTGGCAGGCCGCACCGCACACGGGTCTCGAACCCACCACCCCGCAAGCTGCAAACTCCCAGCGTTGGCCTATGGGTCACTCACCAACTCTCTCCACATTGCCGAGCACGGTGACACTGATGCCGTTTCCATTCACTCTCTCTTGTAACATGTGTCTCAGATCACATGAGCTCACATACTGACTGAGTTGCAGTTGCACAGTGCAGTTGGTCCTCCTGGGCAAAAGGGGGCAGTAGGGAATGAGCCGTGCAATATTATGTGTCATAATCAATCAGAATATTTTGGTTGAGCACGGGGTTGAGAATGCCTCTAAGATCGTTATAAAACTAACCTTATATTGACCTTGTCAGTGCAGTTGATTTCTGTGGACTGTAATGATAAGAATGGATTGTTTATCTTGTTCTAAATGTAGCAATATTAACAATATTGTTTTCTTTCTTTTACTGCATAACATCTTGATGACTGTGGGATCTGATTTACCTCAACATGACTGATGGCATCACGAAACTGACAAAATATCAGGGAGAGAAGAAGAGGAAACAAAGTTACACGAAGCCTGTTCAGCACAAACCAAACATCTACTCCCTTTTGAATCATCACTCTGGGCATCACTCATACTTTTGTTTACAGTATTCCCACTATAAGGAGTGTTTAAATAATATTTAAATAAATATTAAAGCAATATACCGGAGTAAGTTTAAGCATAGTCCTGCTGCACGAGCCTTCTAACAGCAATATATTTCGCTTGAAATGGAAGATTTTCGAACAGCACAGACCTAACGCGAACGCGAAACACTTTACATTGAGTCAATGTAACCTCAGATCTTACTTTCGGTTTCCAACAGTCAGGTCCCATTGATTCAGTGTAAAGTGCCTGTTCGCTTCTGCGTTCGCGTTCGGTCTGTGCTGTACCAAATTATTTTGTTCCACTTGCCAACTAGCGCCTTTAGCAAGCTCTTTCAACAGGGCTATGTTTGAATTCACTCCGGTACTCTCCTTTAAGTAGCCTCATGTCATCCATATATCAGCACTGCCCTACATAGCATGTTATTGTATGACAGTGACATACCCAGTATTTAATATCGGCTTCACTCTTCTCTTGTCCTGTCACATTGACACTGACTAACATCCAGTAATGGGACGCTGTTGGGGAACACGACTCAACATTGTCAACACTTTACTTCATGGCTGTGTCTATAAATCATACATACATGTACATACACTCATAAAGGGGTATAAAACCTTCATAATAACTTACAACAATTGACATATTAGTGGCTATAGTCATTAAAAATAGCTATGATGATAATGTATTCAAATGCATTGTGTTGCACCAAACTCAGCTTGTTTGTCCTTTACACTATCATAAAATAACACCTTATAACCGCAGTCATAGCTACTTTTGACAGGATATTTCTACTTGTGTTGATTATTATAAGGAATTATAAATACTTCATAAGCCTTTTATGAATGTGTCTATAATGCCTTATAGATAGAGGGTTAGCATCTGCGAAATTGTGAACTTTTAACTTTTTATGTATTGGGCATGAATGAAGCACTACAGTAAAATTAAGTAGAAAGGCCATGGCATGAACTTACTTGTGTTTGAACAGAACTGAGAGAAGTTGCACTGCAGCACAATTTGACCTGTCAAAATATGATGAAAAGAGATCAAATACAGTCCGCAGATTACAGGGAGATGTGGCAGCAACATAGGACAGCAAGACTATGTATAAAAAAAATGGAAATGAGGTATCTTGGCTTCTTGACCCCTCACCGCCGTCAGGAGTTAATCACTGACCTGCTAAAGAAGTTGTTTCAGTCGTCAGACTGGGCTTGGTTGTGCAGACAGTCGAGCTCTGGGTGCTCTCTGTTGTCCTGGGTGTGGGGTCCGCAGTTGTCCCAGAGCTAGTTGTGAATGCTATGGTTGTTGCCTTCTCAGGGTCAAAGGTCGTGCTCACGATAGATGAGGCTGACGTGCTTCCTGGACCCACAGGAGGGGACTGTGTTCTTTGGCCAGTGGTGGGTGGCACTGTTATTTTTTCCGATACCAATTCTGAGGTCGGTGCCAAAGTACTGGCTGTGGTAGCTTTAGCAGTAGATATGGTTGTGTGTGTGATCAGGGGAGATGGTGTAGTTTCAGTGGATGGGTTAAGGGGTCGAGATGAGGTTGTTGACTCATGAGAAGTGGTTGCAGAGGGCACTAAAATCAAATTTATACACAATTATTAAGATGTTTATTGGCATACACGTTACCCTCTATACAAAGATTTAGTTTTGTTGCTGTTGCTGTATCCCTAGATATAAAATGTAACAACAACAAAATAGAGATGTACATAAAATGTGTATCTGTATGTGGTATCTTAGAGTGAAATTATGGTTGGGAAAAACGCACCCTGAAATAAATCAGAACTAAATGAGACCCTTGGCCTCTGCCACTGAAGGACTGAACTACTGAGGAATGTAATGCTGTTTCAATCCCCCTAAAAAAGTACTGTATCCTCAAAAGAGCACTGAATGTACTCCTTAAATAGCCTTGCCATTACATTCTCCACTGACCTGTCCGCTGTTTTGAGGTCGGCATGCTGGAGACCATTGAGGCTAAAGTGGTAAAAAGCTGCCCCGGTTCTAAAAGATGAGAGCAGAAAAATCACTTTGAGAAATCACTTACTGTAGCTCTCAAACAAAGACATCAGGTAGCCTACAGTACAGTAGCCTATTGGTAAGAACTACCTACAGTATTTGCTAAAGTCTATGCACAGAACTCATGACAACAATGCATACAAGTCTGACAATATATTTGAGGATATTGAAAAGATCAACATTTATGCTTTTTTAATGCACTTTTATCCAAAGCAACTTACATCTGTCAACTATCAATTACTTTAGGGCAAGTTTCCCCTAGAGCAACTCGTCCCCCTGAGCAAGGCACTTAATATAACTCTTTATGTGCCTTGCTCAAGGGCACAATGGTGGCAGCCAGGTTTTGAACCCAGACTTTCCAGGCTATTAGGCTAGCTAGCCAGGTCTCTTAACCGCTATGCTATTTGAATAGAATTTATTTCTTGAATTTCCCCTTGAGGATCAATAAAGTATCTATCTGTCTATCTACTACCGCCCTGATAAAAATCATTTGTGCTTTAATAGGCTATTAAATGCTGTGGTGACTTTTCAATTAAGGTCGCATGTGACAGGGCTCTCTTTGTTTCAATGCTACCTTCATTACATTGGCTCACACTTTGCAAAGCACAGACAAATTAGCAGAAGTAGGACAAACACTGGCAACAGCACACCCTACATACCTTAGCATATTAAAAGCAGCTTAAGTATGTAAATGAATTTGCATGTTGTGTGTGAACAGTGCGTGTCTCAGTGATGGTTCATAGCCAGACAGACAGAAAGAGCTCAGAGCCACACACACATACACACTTCTGCAGTAGCCAAAGATGCAGATGGGCGCCAGGGTCTTTGGTCTTTTTTGCCCTCAACAGTGGTGCCTTCCAGCCAGCATTGCCTTACAGGCTTTGCACCTCTCAATTAGGTTTAGGGTGAGGGTTGAGGGGGTTAGGATAGGGTTAGGGTTAAGGTAGTGTCTTTTACAGTAGGCTGTGTTGCTGGAAGGTGCCTCCAGTGATGGGCAGTAGCTAGCTACAAGTAGTGAAGCTACTAGTTTAACTACATTTCTGAGTAGCTGGGCTGTAGTGTAGCTATTTTCTGAATCTGATAGCTTTTCATTAGTTTAGCTACTTTTTTGGGCCATGTAGTGTGGTAGCTTTCCCATAAGCTACATTCTCAGGGCATCAGTTCACAACAGCAAATATTTCACCCAGGCCATGCACAGAGGATCAGTTCTTTACAGTACTGTGATGCATTTATTGCCTGACGGGTGTCCATAATGAAAATCAATTGTGTCTTCTATGTGTCAATTTGATGTAGTTTAATTTAAAAATGTTTTACCCATATAAAAGTGGGCTACATTTAGAAAGAATTAGTTAGTTACTATTGTATGTCTGTTTGAGAGACCTGATAGGCCTAAGAAGACACAAAAGAGCTTAGAGCACTCAGGAGGCTGTGCAAACAATGTTACTCAGGTGCTCATCTGTACAGGGTGAAGTGTAAGTGCAAAAAGGAGGAAAGAGCAGTGACACTCTGAGATTTGAGAAAAATATTTTTAAAAGCCTTTAATATAACATGGCAATTCTGTTTAAAAACACATGGGCCTACGCGTTGCGGCCATTATGGCCTTCGTCAAATCTCAGAGTGCCTCTGCTCTTTCCTCCTTTTTTGGACTTATTTATCGTCCTTTTTTGTGTATTAAAAAGTAGCTTCACAATAGTTAAGCTACTTCTGACATTTTCTCATAGCTTAGCTTGCTACATTTTGTCCTCCGGTAGCTTTGGTGTAGTGAAGCTTCATATGATGTGGAGTAACTGGTAGCTTAGCTTGTTACATTTACTGAGTAGCTTGCCCAACACTGGGTGCCTCTGGGGGCAAAACACACCATTGGGCTATCAGCTCAGCTCAGCTCAACTCGTGGGAACTTACCTGTTCTGTTTCCACCATTTCTACTACCACATTTACATTTTTTAGGTGTGCACTTTTTCTGTGTCTTGCCTATGAAACCAATACAATAGTGAGAACAGCTTGAAGCTATCTATAATATAGTACACACTACAAACTTAAGGCTATATCGTATAGTAACAATCTGATGATAAAATGCTGTTCATTTTGTTGGTTGAAAAATGAAAAAAAAACAAACAAACAAACAAACAAAATATATATATAAAAAAACTAAAACCTGGTGATGATTGTGGTTCCCTAAAATGATAGACTAAAGTGCTTCCTGCCATAGTCCTGTCCAGGGGCACGTCCAGGGGCACCACTAGAAATTGTGGCCCCTATGAGAAAATAATTGATTTTAATATTCAAAATTTTTCTGTGGCCCCCATTTCAATGACAGGTCCTTAGAATCATCCTCACTACCCCCTGAGTGGTGCCCCTGATGACGTCCCAAATTTTACATTTTTTTCCCTTATCACTGATAATCAGTGACCTTGAACAGTTCAAGGAAGTACTCTGGGCAATCGCCTTAATAAGAATTCATGGACTGAGAACAGTGTGATATTTTGAACGAGAAAGGTTTTTTTTTATGTAGCTGTCTGCACTTACCAGTAGTGGCGCCAAAATCTTTGCCACCCAAGGTTGTGTCTGGCACTGAAAAAAAAGATGAAACTCTATGAGAGAATATATTTCAGAGCATTCAAGAATAGTGAGAATATTTGAGAGGATTCAATAATAATCCTTTGACTGTGCTCAGTGTTGTTGTAAAACTTCAGTTCAGGCCTGTGAGCTCTATGCAGGAGATAGTCCTGATTTGACTTTCATTACTTTTCATTTCATGTGTGTGTGTCATATTCGTATTTTTCTTGTATTCACCTGCAGACAGACCGTGCACAGACCTCCAGATATTTCCATATTAACAACAGACACAGTAGTCTGTCTAATTATCACATCTACCAGAGGAAACTTACCTGAAAATTTTTTGCACTTGTTTGTTTTCTTGCATATGAAATCAATACAACACTGAGGAAAGCATGCAACCACCACACAGATCCAAATCTATTCTAGCAATACAATACTAAAAGCACTAAATCATGCTTAAAAATGGTTAATAGTTTTAAAATCATTATGGAAACAAAAGGCGTCTTTCCTTAAAGCCCTAATATAGTTGTTTCTACAACAGAAATACCGAGAGAGGATAACATGCACACAGCACGAGCAAAAACATACCAGTATTTTCAAAGTTACAAAATATCAATGCCATTGATTTGATTCCAAATACAGTATGACAATTAGGACTCCAATGTGTTTTTGCTGTGTGATGCTGTTTTGGTTCATATCAGGGGCCAGGATCACAGTAATTCATTCTAAGTGTGTCACGACCACGTAGTGATCACACACATCAGAGGAAACCACTGACACAACTTACCTGAGGTCATTTGTTTGTCACTACTGTCACGTTTCTTCCTGGTTCTGCCTATAAGATCAATGTGACAGTGAGGACAGCATGCATCTACACACCCAGAAGTCAAATACTAGCCTTCTAACAAAGAAGAAAAGTCATGCATATTTGAAAAAGGTAATGGCCTTTTTCAAACTGAAATTGAAAATAAAAGACATTATCAACAGTGTTGGGGAGTAACGAAATACATGTATTCGGAGTACTGTATTCAGAATACAAATTATGAATAACTGTATTCAGTTACAGTTACAGCTTAAATGGGTGGTATTTAAAATACAGTTACTTTGTAAAAATCAAGGGATTACTCAGCGGTATTTTACAGTTTGGGTAATTCCCAGCATTGTCGGAAACTAAGCCAAACATAGCGCAATAATAGCTATTAAACATCCTCCTAAGGATGATGTCAGTAACACAACTGCGCCTAGCAAATGAAATGCACCCCACTCAGCGCCAAGACAGATATGCCTGTTAATCATAAGCAAGTAGGCCTAAGACTAAATAATAAAGCTGGCACAATTATAAATAAAATAAGCTAAATAACATTTACGCATTCTGTCCATAGACTGAAAACATGTGTTTATAGAAATCTCCACTTTGACTGGAGTTTTTCAAAGTAGCCCATTTCAGTGGCTGAAACCTCCAAATGCAGTTCACGTTTGGGAAAATGCTTTTTGGTTTTGCCAGGTCCTGTTAATGCAGAAGGAAACAAACTTTAAGCTCATCTAATTAATAAAAAAAGTGTTATGTTTCCTGATCTCAAAATCTGAAGCCAGCTAGTGGCCGAGGCCATACTGCCCATGTTGCCCTTTAGGATAACTCATCCTTGCTTATGTTAACAAACCCTAATATCTCATCTACTGCATCTCATCTATTGGAGACTGGGGCTGAACAGCCAATTTGTTGATAAAGACAAACATTTACAGGATGTGGTTGCTACATTCATGCAGTTGTAAAAAGGCATAACATTGAAAGTAATCCAAAGTATTCAGAATACGTTACTCATATTGAGTAACGTAACGGAATACGTTACACAATACATTCTGGGGCATGTATTCTGTAATCTGTAACGAAATACATTTTAAAAGTAACCCTCCCAACACTGATTATCAAGTATATCCCCCCACCACCACAACCACCACCACCAACAAAATATGCTTCTCTACACTAAAGCAAATAAAATCTCAAATCTTAAAAACAAACAAACAAACAAACAAACAAACAAATAGCTTTAAATAAAACAAAATGACTACAGTATTTTCATGACAGCAGTTGACACGTGACACGTGACAGCAATGATCATCGTGTCAGGTTCTTCCACAGCCTTTTTTCACCGTAAGGGGAAGCCCCCTTCCTTTGCAAAGATGGCTTTGCAAAGATGGCTTCTCTTTTTAAAAGAAACCCTGTGAAAGGACAACCATGCTTCCTCACCAGTGCATTTGAATGTCTCCTTACTTTGTCTGTAGGTACAGTATCAGAGTTCGCTTGACTTCACCTTTTTGGTCATACCAGTTCAACAGGCTACTCATAGTGCCTTTCTGTAAATGATCTCATTTGTGTAGTATTCTCCCTCTCTCTCACACACACACAGTTTTTTTTTTTTTTTTTTCAATTTTTTTTACACAAAATTTGGAAAACAAGGCTCCTCTTTCCAGAAATTTCACACACCTCCATTGAACTCATATACACATATTTACGGTTAGGGTAGTTTGATTCATACATTGTCCATAATGCTGTGGGAAAGTGTGTTTTGCTAATTGAGAGCAGATAATAGTGTGAAATAGTGTGAAAATTTGTATTGTGTGTAAACAATTGTTAAAAAAAATGTATTCTACCTATGTAGATTGACTTGCTTTTATCTCTGTAAAGCACACTGAACTGCTTCTATGTATGAAATGCACAAATAAATAAACTTGCCTTGCCTTGCCTTATGTGGAATACCTGATTTTTTGTAGGCCACATATTGCAGCTTCATCTTACCACAGTATAGGTGATCATCTCGAACCCGAGCCCTGGGGTGCTTGACCTCCCACATCCGCGACTCCCAGCCCGCGACAGAGCCATCCTCACAGGCCTGATGCTGCTCCACGTCCCCCCACATGCGGAAGAGGTAAAGCTCCACGTTCCCCCTGGAGCCCCCATCCTCAGGGTTGATGTCCCACGGCCGGCAGCCCAGCGTCAGCTCACCGTTGGGCGGGATGAGACGGGCGATAACGGTCCGCTGATGCTCGCTGTCACTACTCCCATTCACCTCCAGGCTGAAGGTGTTGCGTAGTGAGTCGCGGCGCAGGCACAGCCGATGCCAGACGCCGGGCGGCAGGTTCACGGGGAAGCGGTGGCGCACGCCCAGTAGCCAGGCATACAGGGTGCCCGTGTCACCCTCCAGCGCGAGGTCATAGCGAGGCACGTGGAGCGAGCTGTAGGAGAACGCCAGCCAAGGACCTGACGAGACCACACGCACGTCCATGCATACGGTCACCTGGAAGAGCAGAGGGATGCGCTCACGGTGCCTGAACGTCCAGTGATCCTGGCAGCCGTCCAGAATGGCCTTGGAGTCATACATGAAGTAGCCATGAGCTGTGGACAGTAAACATGAATGGTTGAGGAATGGGGAGAGAACTACAGAGAACTACGGTAGCCTTGAAATATAGACATACCCAAGCAGTAGCAAATGGTTTTGCTATTGCATGCAGAGGCAGATTTTGAGAGAGACAACTATTGATTCTGCCCATGATTAAGTTTGGTCTATTACTCATGGCCAGATTATACATTGTAATGTCAGGATAGGAGAGAACAGTATCAAACATTGGGACTAATGCACATTACAGAACATGAGCAAGTACAGCATATATACAGTATATAATAACTTTCAAAATAATGCATAGAAATAAATGAAAAGATATAGTTTTCCAAGTTTATGCCTGAACACAGCAAATCCTCACATTTTATATAATTATTAACATCATACAAACATCATTGCATTGTATCGGCATTATGGATGTGACCAACTTTTCATTTCCCCTGATAATTCTATCTATTCTATCCCCATGTGTTATCAAAGTAAATCACTCCCCTCTTCCTTACATTCCAACTGAGGCCTGAATATGGTGAGCGTTCATGTGCATAATGGTTGCCGGGTTGTGTCGGAAAGGTGTTACACATAGTGTTGGTTAGGGAGGTTGGTTAAGTACTGTAATTACACCTTCAATGTAAAGCATTTATAGCACTACCACAATGTCATTACTGTCTGTTATTACTGTGCGTATTACTAGTAAACACCATGCATATATTAATTTATTTTTAGCTGTTCAAGAACCAGTTCTCACCACATTATTGGTACGCCTTTGAATAACAAAACAGAGAAAAGTTGATTTATAGTCATCATCAGCTCAGTTAAGTTGCTGAGAACCTGTCAAAGGAATCTAAGGTATCGGCATGAGTCAAAGAAGAATACCCAAAGGATTATGACTGATCTTCCAACCTTCCTCATTTATTATAATTCAATGTATTTTGACAGAACTTTGACTTAGTACTTCCGTAACACATCCAGATTCCATTACAATCAATGGAACTGGCTACACCAGACACGGCAGCACAGCCAACATTCTAAAAAAAACAAATCCACCATTCATTTCAATGTATTTTCGATGGAACTTGACTTCCGTAACACATCCAGTATATCCCTAGCCCGCATTTAACAAGCGGTGGCTTCACCCCTGTCTGCTATGCAATGCCGGGCCCAGCCCTGTGCTTCTCTGTCAGTCTGCATTTGTGACAGCGCAGGCAGCAGCACCAGCTTGTTTCAAAAACAGGATAGCCAGCATTGAGGCTGATTGCCCTCACTGTCCTTTCATTTAAAAACAGACTTGATTGACACGTCAAACAGCAACAAAAGGTTGCCTAACTAATGCAATACACTTACTGAGAAACTAGGACAAAGGCTCACAAGACAAGAATGTGTAACATAGCTTGCCGTAATTAGTAAAAGCACATAGGGCCCTACTTTAATGGTTCCCTTAGTCTTATTTATAGCTTCATGTTGACACAAAACTGGCTTTAAAGGAGTAGTTCACCTCTTTATGAAAATTGGTTATTCACCCCCTTACCTGGAATTACATATGTGGGTAAAAGCATTTTGGTCTCAGTGCATGTGTTGTCCTTGTCTGGCAACCCCAATTTTACTAATTTTTTAGCTTTAGCTTAGCATTAGCATAGCCGCTGGAATGTAATGTTGCCAGATAGCAACTCTTTGGTAACTTTACTTTCCAGCGCCTATGCTAAGCTAAAGGTAAAATTGGGGATGCCAGACTAGGACAACACATGCACTGAGCATATGTAACTACAGGTAAGGGGGTGAATAACCAATTTTCATAAAGAGATGAACTATTCCTTTAAATTAGAATTATATGACTATCATTGAAGGTACTCAAACAACATACTTCAGCAACGTCTTCATTCAACAACATAATGACAACAACAATTCAACAACAACTCAGTCTTTTAACTGTGGTCCTGTTCCTGTCTTTTACTGAGTGAGGCTGGACTAAAACACAGAGGCACCTTCAAAAGTACATCCACACACACACACAGACATGTACACACACACATTCTCACACCTTCTCACACACATACACACACCACGACAAAAATGTACACACACACACACACACACACACACACACACAAACACAGACACTCTCACACACACACACACATTCTCTCTCTCTCTCTCTCTCTCTCTCTCTCTCTCTCTCTCTCACACACACACACACACACACACACACACACACACACACACACACACACACAGCCGCACACACACCAAGACAGAAATGTACACACACACAGACACACACAGACACAGACACACAGACACAGACACACACACACACACACACACACACACACACACACACACACAAGTTGTCACATTCTGCAGATCCTTAGGGGAAAGGGCTTGTAAATCTACTTGGCTGACCAGGGTAACCCATCCTGTCATCTCGGCTAATTAATCCCCTGATTAAAGGCGAGAAAATGTCACAGCGCCTCATGACCACTGGAGCAAATCCTGAATCCTGGGCTCTCGCCGGGCATCAAAAGAGCCAGCCACCACACACACACACACACACACACACACACACACACACACACACACACAAACACAAAAAGGTGCTGCCATTTCCTTCCTAAAGGGATAAGAAAGGCATCTCCCCCTCAGTCGCACAATCCAATCCCCAGCAAGGTTTTACCAACCAGTCAAGAGGCTCACAAAGCCTCCATCATATGCTTACTGTAATAAAAAGGAGAGTTCAGATATTGGAGAAAAGTTACATAGTTTCCCTTTAATAAACAAAGTAATTTCCTGAGTACCCACTGCCTTCTGTGTAAACCGCAGAACAGTGTTTTATGCAAATTAAGCACAGATACAGTACACCTGTGTATTACGCAACCACAATTTAGTAAATAAAAGATGTTTACCTTTTTATGCGGTTACGGATGTCCCACAACAAGTCCAATGGCACACAACAAATGACGTTCAAGTTAAGAAGAAGAATGAAGGAAAATAAAATGTATTCCTACAAGCATTCTACCCAACGTACTAACCTCCTCTAGTAGACTATATAGAAAATTATAGTTTACATATAAACCAGGGGTGTCAGGAAATGGTTTCAAAATTAAGTGGTGGTGCATTAGGAGTGTGTTAGTGATGGTTGGAAACAGGAGGAAACGTGCATTTGTTTTTCACCAATGTTTGTGAACATAAAATCACAAGTGATATTTAGTCTGGGGACCTACCTATTGCATTTCTCGTAGCAGAAGCATCGTTTACAATTGTCCATAGCTGTTTATTGGGCACTACGAATGTCTATCATAGCATCTGTACACCACGGAGCCAATACCAGAGCCACCACGTGACGTAAAATGCAATCGAGGGCCGTACAAATCCCTTTTTGTTCTGCGATTGGATACCGAAAGCAGGCGAGAAAAACGGCCATGGTCACCATGCTGCTCTGCAGAGTGCAATGAAATAAGCGTGCAGAGGAGCATTGGAACTCCCAGGCTAACAAAGCATTATCTACAGTATGTAAATACCTTTGCAGTAAATACGCATACAACAAAAGTGAAGTCTGTAACTACAGCATACAGTAGCCTATACAAATTATATGGACGTACTGTACAGAATATGCAAAAAAGTGCAACCAACCAAAGTGCAACCAACCATGTTCCTACTACGGGGTATGTAGGGCCTACTCTAAATGGCCCGGAAACATGTTAGTGGGATCTTGTTGTGGATTGGTTGTTGTAGCTTGGTGGGGACGACGGTTTCAGCACAGTTGCAAAGAAACACTCTCTGGTAGTAGGCTAAGCTACTACTGGAAACCTACACATATTGTGTTAATAAATTATGAACCCATATCAATTTCCCAAGCAAAGTTAGTCTGTTATATTTGGCCATATTGCTTCTGAATCAGGAAATAAAGGGGAGATAAACTGCATGTTTCAGTGATGTTGTCTCCAAGATTCTTACAGGGCTATATTTTGTATGGGGACAATTCAGCTCAAAAGTACAAGGCTAGCATCACCCCCATCCTCACTACCCCTTCCTAGAATGTCCCAGAACTTTTCCGGTGGAAACACACCTATTTTGTCTCTTGCTGGCAAGAAAAAACGAATGCATCACACAACATAGTATCTCAGAATTGTGAGAAACTATCTCATAAAAGATACATGACCCGAAATTTGTTTTCTATGCGGCGGAAATAGGCTTCCATACAGCTATTTTGGTCAGTCTGGCAATCGTATGCCAAGCCATCCGTGAAAGTTGGCACTAATATCTGTTGAGTTTTCTATGCCATACCAATGCTGCCTTTTAGCAGCTCTGTTGAAGTTTACTGTAATCTTTTCTTTCTCTCTCTCCGCTCCCTCCCTCCCTCCCTACCTTCCCTACCAACTCATCTTTCATTGTTCACAGTTTGTTACAAAATTTGTCTAGTCAGTCTACTGCAGAATCTACAGAACACAGAAGAGGTTGTCATGGGAACAGGTAAGGCCCAAGAACATTCAAGCTGTTCTGAAAGAGTGCTTTTCTTACGGGCCCTTTGTCCTCGTGTGACTGTGGTTACATAAACATTCTCGGGACTATCACTTTGACAGACACACACATATCAAGTCATATCCGCTGAAAAGTTAGACTGTTCTCTGTACAAATTCACTCCTTTCTTTTACCCTGCACTTGAAAAATGTGAAGTAGTTGTTTACCTTGAAGTACTGAAGAGCTAATTATCCAGAGGAAGAGAAGCCTTATGCGAAGAAGATGAGAAACACGATGGCTATCTGTGATGGGCGAATGGTAGTCCACAGCTCCAGGCTGCATCCTTCTGTAGGAGGGAAAAGAAAAAGGCTTAAAATTTAACTAAATTGAGCTTACTGTAATGTCTAATGAAGACATTACATACTGTAAAAATGTAAACAAAGAATGCAAAGCATGTAGGAAAATACAAATGAATAAAAACTTGAAAACAAAGTTATAATAACTAATCTATAATTTACCAAATGCCAGAAAGGGAATGGTGAAAATACTTTTCATCATTCAAATGTTGTAATGATGGCAATCTTTACAAAACAATACAGAAAACAGAAAACAGAAAAAGAACTAGAAAAGCACTCAGAGAGCGCAGACCTCCACCAAGGCAATGTTGTCACAGACACAATATAAATTTCAGATGGTGTTCTGGATCAGTGATCGCCAGCAACATTGAATCAGTTCTTACTTGCCCCAATACAAAAATTTCATCTAAATCCATGCAGTACTTTTCAAATGATGTTGTACACAGACAGACAAACAGACACAAACACGCTGGCGAAAACATAACCACCTTGGCAGAGGTAAAACCAATGATGCAGAACACTGATACAAAAAAAAGTCTTTGGGTCCTGGGGTGGACTGGCAATATGGCACACAGGGCAAATGCCCGGTGGGTCGACACACTATTTGGGCCGACGGCCCTGACATTCTCACTGTAACTGTAATCATAGGCTTATTTTCTAATGGTATGACCAATATGGTGGGCTGGTCTTGTTCGAAATGCCAGGGCCGTTTTTTTGTCCCAGTCCACCCGTTTGGGTCTGATGGCTGAGTAAACATTAACACCATAAAAACGGTCTTTGGTATTTTTTGCCCTCAACGGTGCCTTCCAGGCAGTGCTGCCTTCAAGGCACTACTCCACTCAGTTTAGGGTTAAGATGAGGGTTGAGGGGGTTAGGGTTAGGAATAGGGTAAGGGTAGTGCCTTTTAGGCTGTGCTGCCTGGAAGGTGCCGTTGAAGTAGCTTGAGCAATACAGCTCTTGTCGAAATTGACCTTTGAATTGTCCTTTAAGTACAGTATCTGATAAAAAAATGTTCAACACCTCAGATGCTCTTTGTCCTCAACCTCAAAAAACTGGATCAAAGCCATGCTAAAGCCATCACAGTCCTTTTGCTTGAACCAACTTCCCTTTGTCTGAACAAGCACTAAAATCACTGTTTAACATTTTGTCTTATCAAACAGCAGGTCAGTGGTGGTAGCACAATGAAAGGCAGAGTCACACTGAGTCGTAACTCCATCACAGCGAGGAATTAACAAATGTTTTTAATAGATATTAAAAAACAACAACAACAAGAAATCCCTGCTGATAAGCGCTCTCCCTCTCTCCAAGAGGAAGGAAAGGGCCGAGTTACTTTTGTGTAGATAGCAGCATGGACCTTTGTGGATCACCTAAACGAACATTTAATCACCATCATGTTGCTGCGCATGGAGATTAGAGCATGGGCCTTGCCCATACCATAGATCATCCAAGAATTAGAGGGCAGCTGAGGTCAAATAATTACCCACATCCAATCTCTTAAAAAAAAAGAAAAAAAAAATCTGAATACATCTGTGGCCCAGTATAACAAATTCAAAACAGGGTATAGTTCAGGTATTATTTGTACATGTGAATGTTGTGTATATGTGTGTGCACGCGTATGTGTGTGGATGATCATGGATGGTCTATCTATCGTTCCTGTT